>BLSH010465173.1:956521-974051 GCA_018402905.1 Glandirana rugosa
CATATGTCGAGTCGTAGTGTCCTGTGTCATATGTCGAGTCGTAGTGTCCTGTTATACTGTGTCCTGTGATGCTGAGCTGTATACTCCTGACACAATATGTGGAATACAGGGGACAGAGTGGGTGGATTCTATAAGGGGCGGGGTTTATTAGAAGTAGGAGGGGTCAAAAGGAAGGGCGGGGCCTGGCGCCCCCCCCATCCAAAAACTTCACCAGCCGCCACTGGTAGAATCTGTTTGTATCCCTTGTATTGAATGGTTGTTTCGAATGGCTTGGTCTAGATGTTCCACTACTATCGAAAATAAAAGGGGCGATAAGGGACATCCCTGTCTTGTCCCATTCTTTATTTGAAAGGGGTTTGACTTAGTGCCATTGGCAATTACTTGAGCAGAGGGAATACCGTAAAGGGACATAATTTTATGTAGAATTTTAGGGCCCAAACCAGTCTGCTGGAGCGGCAGACGCAGAAAAGGCCAGCCGACCCTGTCGAAGGCCTTCTCTGTGTCGCAAGCCAACAGACAAGTAGGGATGTGGTGGGTCTTGATGTAAGAAATGAGGTGTAGTGTCTTTGAAGTATTGTCACGAGCTTCGCGGCCCAGCACAAAACCCACTTGGTTCACATGAATGACATCCGGTAAAAGGGGAGCTATGCGGTCTGCTAATATTTTTGAGAATAACTTAAGGTCTACGTTCAATAGTGATATAGGTCTGTAATTGCTACATAAGATGGCATCTTTATCCAGTTTAGGAAACAGGGCTATTTGGGCTTGTAACATGGTGGCTGGTAATGGATGAGCTTCATCAATGGAATCAAGTGCCTGTGCCAGGATAGGGGCTAATTGGGCGGCGAACATCTTATAAAATCGGGGGGTATAGCCGTCTGGCCCCTGGCTTTTGCCATTTTTCAAGCCCTTTATTAACTGAATGAAGTCTGAGGAGGTTATGGGAGATTCTAAGTGTTGGGCACTCTGTTCTGGAATAGCGGGGAGAGCTGTTTCCTGAATATATGTGGGGAGGTCGTCAGAGTTAGTCCTATCGTTGGTGGGAGCAACAGGTGGGTCAAGGTTATACAAGGAGGTGTAAAATTTGCGGAATTACTCCACTATTTCTGAGCTCTTGTATTTCTTCATTTGAGAGCGGGAGAGTATGTAGGGGATGCGTGTTTTAGAAGGTCTAGAGTGTATAACCCGAGCTAAGTGTTTGCCACACTTGTTGGTTTGCACATAATGTAAGTGTTTCATGTCATCCCTGGCTATCAGGGAGCGTTCCGTAAAAATCTGCAAAAGATCCCTGCGGGTGTTAGATAACTGCACAAGGACTTGAGCATCTAGTGTCTGTTTGTGAGATGCCTTGAGGGAGGAGATAAGGGAAAGGAGTCTCTATAACTCACTAGAGCGCTCCTTTTTCAGCTTGGCCCCAAACTGAATCAAAACCCCTCTGATAACACATTTCAGTGCTTCCCATTTTATAATGGGGGATGTGTCGTCATTTGCATGATCTGCTTTAAAGTTCCTGATAGCCTTGGATATAGCCTGAACACATGGTTCATGTGTGAGGAGGTTGTCATTAAGTCGCCATGTATGACCCTCGCGTCGACTGGGGAGGCGTCCTAATGTAAGGTAGACCGGGGCGTGATCAGACCAAAGTTTCACACCTAAGGATGATCCCAGGTCTTGGTCTAGTAGCGTTTGGGAAACGAGGAGATAGTCTATCCTACTATAAGATTGGTGTGCTGGGGAGAAATAGGTGTAATCCCTTTCTGTATGGTGCTGTATTCGCCACACGTCTGTCAAGGATAGTTTCATGAGAAGAGCCCTAAACCTCTCCAGGATGATGAGGGAAATGGAAGACCTACCTGAAGATGAGTCCAGACGAGGTATCAGTGGGACATTCAGGTCACCTCTCAGGATGAGGTTAGAGAGGAAGTTGAGTTGATCCTGATTGGGAAAATAAACATTGACGATGGTTAGGATCGTTTGCAGGCCTAATGAGTCTATTGAGGTGTCCAGCACCTCAGGCTGGAACGTGGCATGAAAAGCTATGGATACACCTTTGGCTGTCGGGTTAGTGCTGTGAAACCAGGTAGGGAAATATTTGTTTTTGAGAAGGGGAGTTGTATCCCGCCTAAAATGCGTTTCCTGAAGAAATACAATTTTTGAGTGTGATCTATGAAAATGGTAGAGAATCTGCCAACGTTTTTCGGGGGTATTGAATCCCCTGCAATTGAGGGAGGCCACTTTCAGACTCATGGAGGCAGCCATCTAGAGTCTATATAAGAGACCTGCGTCAATCTCGGGCGTGACTCCCCCTCCCTGGTTGGGGAAGTATAGGAAATAGGAAGGTCAGAGGGAGTAGAAAGGAAAAGAAAGTACATAGATAAGCATACATAATGTTAAAACAGTATAAGTGCACAATATAGTAACCATAATACTGAGATTTGACAGTGACCAGATGCGTAGCCGTAGCTTGCAATATGCACCTGGCTAGTGCGCAGCCCAGTCCAAAGTAACCAAGACCCCACACTGACCACATGCACTGGTGTGAACTAAATGTCCATCTTCAGACCTAGTGCGCCATCTAGTGGTGTGAGGGACAACTGGTATAGGATTACCAAAAAGGGAAGGGAAATAGCAACATTAGAAGAATTAAAACGTAGAGGTGACTTCCACAATATCGACACATGGCGGTACCAACAACTAAAACAATTTGTTAACACACTACCACAACCATTAAGAACAGAAAGAGAAATAACACAATTGGAAAAAATCTGCATGAAAAGAGAGAAAAGAAAAGGAGGAGTATCTAAACTATATAATATACTGGTAGAAATGGGAGGAGAAGAACGACCGCCATATTTCGATAGATGGGAGAAGGAACTAGGGAAGCAGCTGGGGGAGCACGAATGGGAAAAAATAACGAAAATGGTGTTTAAAACTGCTATAGATAGTAAAACGTGGGAAGCCAACTACAAATGTCTCTCACGTTGGTACCTTACCCCGGAAAGAATGTCTAAAATATAACCAGGGAGGGAAAAATGGTGCTGGCAGGGATGTAGGGCCGAGGGGACAATGACGCATGTGTGGTGGGAGTGTAAGGGGATGCAGGAATATTGGGAAGAGGTAGTGGTTCGGAGTAAAGAAATAACGGGAGTAGAGATAACAAGAGATCCATGGACCTGCCTGTTCCACCGAACAGACAGATCCATCAGACAATACACAGGGACGATCCTACCACACCTTTTGAACGCAGCAAAAAGTCTGATCCCCAGATATTGGCAAAAAACCCAACTACCAACGATGAGGGAGTGGTGCCTAAGGGTGGAAGAAATAAGAAATATGGAGTCCCTGAGGACAAGAGAGGAAGAGATAATAGAAGATGAAACTGAGAAATGGAAGGGATGGACTATCTTTAAAACCTCCAGTACATTTAAAAAGATAATGAGCATGGGAGAAACAGCGGTCGGAACCTAGAGGGTGAAGGGGGAGGGGGGGAGGAGGGAAACCTGGAGAAGTGAAGAGGGGAAACGGAATGACCACGTGGGTATTAAAAGGAAACATATGTAATCCTCCCAGCATAACGGGAAGTTAAAGGAAAATGAAAAGTAAGGATATGGGAGACAGGAAATGATGAGATGTCATCCCACGATGACACGCTGAAAGTGATAACATGTGGTGGGTGTAAGGGTCAATAACATGTAAGACCAAGACAACTGATCCGGAAAAAAAAAAAAAAAAAGGATTACCAAAAAGACAGCTTATAGCTTCAAGCAAAAACAGAGCTGCTACTGGCCCTGTAAACCCTAAGGAGAAATACATGGCTGGGGAACAGAGGCAGCTTACCCGCCCTAACCGATTTTACGCATGAAGGTGCACGCAGTGCAGAGGTTAATGGTCTCTGGGGGACCAATGGTATCGAACAGAGGTTTCGCTGACCTGCCCATGCCAGGGGAGGCTAACTCCTAGGCACGACAGCGAAACCCCCCGCCGACCAGAAAAATAAAACCATGAAATGCTATGAACCTGCAGGGGTGCCAGAAAGTAGGGGAGAACCTGTAGGGAACAGAAACAGTTAAGTTCAATTCAAATAACATTAAGTGAACTCAAATAAGGAAAAGACCCGGGAATAAGGGTCTAACTTTTCCCCACGGTATCGTGGGGCCACCATAAATGTGGCTGCAGGAACGCTGTCAGTGAAGTATACAGTCACCAGTTCCAGTGGATCATCCCACAGGGTACTTGGGCACGGAGGAAGAAGCTCTTTGCTTTTTCTTTGCTCACTGTTGCTGCCATCCGGTGGTGAGGGGGAGAGCTGGGGAGGCCGCTCTAAATGGCCAGTCAGGAATTGCTATCTGGGGGAGTTTGAACATTCCTAGGAAATTAGGGAGGTCTTCCAAGGTGCGCATTATAGCTGACTTTCCTTCATGGGAAGCAGAGATGTAGAATGGGAAACCCTACCGGTACTTGATGTGTTTAGCTTGCAAAGCGTAAGTGAGGGGCCTGAGTGCCTTTCACATTGCCAGAGTCCTTTTAGAGAGACCTGCGAGGAGCATAATTGGGGTATCATTGAACAGAATGACATCCTGCGTACGTGCTGCCTGCATGATGCTGGCTTTGATCTTGAAGTAATGCACCCTGCAAATGACATCACGCGGGTAATCAAGATTAGGATTGCGGGGGCCCAGGGCCCTGTGAATGCGATCTATTTCAATCTCTGTATCCGGGGGCACTTGCAGGAGTTTGTTAAAGATAGATTTAGCAGCTCCTTCTAAATCCTTAGGCTCAATCGATTCCGGCATACCCCTTATGTGGATGTTGTTCCTTCTACTCCTATTTTCTTGGTCATATAAACCGTAGAAAAGCTGCTGTATCTGATCAGTGTGTTCTTGAAGTATGGCGTCGTGGTCATTCAGTTTAGCAACCGCGTCGTCAACCACCATCTCCACATCCTCCATGCGGTGCCCAATGTCCTTGCGCAGGTCTGACAGTTCCTGCCTGTATGTGCGCTCCGACTCAGGAGGGGAGCACGCTCGCTGCCTGGTGTGAGGCCTGGAGGGAGGTTGGGAGTTGGATGCAGATGCCGGCACCATCTTGGACGCCGGGGATCCCTTACTGTGTTGGCTGGAGCGGGTGAAAAACCTCCCGATTTCCCCTTCCTTGTAGCTCCCTCCGGTGCCTCTGCCATCCCCATCGTTTCTCTTCCCCATGCAGGCGGGTAGAAGCGATGTGTGCGGCTAGTGTGATGAGGAATAGCTCGGTCAGAGCGGGAGCCGAGAGTCCATGCGTCCTATTCCTCCATGCGCCAGACCACGCCCACCCTGATAATATCTTTTAAAAGCAGGGGCCGCTAGTCCTCCTGCCTTTCTGCCCTTCACCAGTACTGTGTAAGATACCCTGGGGTGCCTATTCGCCCAAATATATTTTGAAGTTATACATTTTTTAAAGAAGTCTGCCGGGACTGGTAAGGGGATCATTTGGAAGAGGTATATCAGTCTCAGTAGTATATACATTTTTACTGCCGTTATTCTTCCTATCCACGAGAAATTTTTCCATCTCAAACTATAAGTGTTCTTTAATTTTATTTAACAATGGGATGTAATTTGTTTTGTATAGTGTCTCACCAACAGTGTCAATTTTACTCCCAGATACCCCATTTCCTTCTGGCGCCATTTAAAGGGGAATTTTAATCGTATCTCCTCCTGTTCTTTTTTAGAGCAGGAAACATTCAAAATCTCTGTTTTAGAGGTATTTACTTTAAAGTTTGATATTTTACCATCACGGTTTAATTCTTCTATTATTTTAGGGATCGAGAGGCTCGGTTCAGCAATATATAGTAAAACGTCATCCGCATAAGCGGCAACTTTGTGCTTTCTCTCCCCCATTCTCACACCTCTGATATTCCCATTCCTCCGGATTAGCTCCAGAAGAGGTTCCAAAGTCATTACAAAAAAAATCGGGGAGAGAGGGCACCCCTGCTTCGTCCCATTATAAAGATTAAATGTCGCTGATAACCTTCCATTTACTCTCACCCTAGCCACCCGATTGGGTATATAGGGCAGAGATCCACCTCATTATCTTATCCCGAATTCCAAAACACCTCAACGTTTCCAACATAAAGCCGACTCTGTTGAAGGCCTTTTCGGCATCTATCGACGTGAGTACAACTGGGGCCTCACTTCTTTTTCCTGCTTGTAAGGTCAGTAACGTCCTAAGGCAGCTATCTCTACCCTCTCTTCCCATGATAAATCCCGATTGATCCTCATGGATCCACCCTGGGAGGATCAGTTTTAGTTTATCTGCAATTATTTTAGAATTTTTTTTTTATATCTGTACTTATTAATAATATCGGTCTATAATTCTCTGGTAAATCCGGATCTTTATCTTCTTTTAATATGAGGGTTATATATGCCTTCAATGATTCCTCCCTTATTTTTTCCCCTCCTGTGAGTTTGTTAAAATATTCCCATAGTTTTGGAACTAAGATCTTTTGAAACTTATTGTAGTATAGGATCGTATACCCGTCTAGACCCGGACTGTTCCATTGGGCCATATTGTTTATTGAATTTATTATCTCCTCCTTTGATATTGGTTCTTCCAGACAGCTCAGTTCCTCTCTGGGAACTTTAGGTAAATCAAGTGCTTTCAAGTATTCCCGAACTATCCGACCCTCCTCCTCATTTCCCCTTTCTTTCTCTTTCCATTTAACCCTATATAACCTGCTATAATAAGAGTGAAACACCTTAGCTATCTCTGATGATGAGTTAGCTATTTCTCCCTCCTCGTTTTTTTAATTTTAGGGATGAAGGTTCGACTCTTTCTTTCTTTAACTCTCCTCGCCAACCACTTCCCTGACCTATTCCCCCATTGGTATCTATCCTTCATTACTAAGTGAATCGTCCTTCTCCTATCTATCTCCATCAGTTTCGCCAGCTCTTCTCTTTTTCTGACTAACTCCTGTGTCCCCGGAGATCTGTGATTTTTAACCTGCTTCTCTAATACTTGAATTTCTTTATATAAGGTGTCTATTCTCACCAACCTTTCTCTTTTCTTTTCTGCCCCCACCTTAATCAGGATCCCTCTCATGTAAGCTTTGTGTCTCCCACAAGAGAGATTGAGATATTTCTGGAGCATTTGGTAATACTAAAGAAGCTTTCCAACTCATTTCCCAGGGTCTCTGCTATCTTCGGGTCCTGAATGAGTGACTCGTTTAGCTTCCACATCATTTCCCCCCGTGCCTCTGCTCCTATCTCCAATCTAGCCCACACCGGGGCATGATCCGAGACTGTGGTAGTCCCAATTTTGGCCTCCCTCGTCCTGGGTAGCATACGATGTTCTATTAACACATAGTCGAGTCTAGAATATGAGCTGTGTATGGCGGAGTAGTGCGTATACTGTAACCAAACTGGACTGGAAGTTGGCGCTGCTCAAATACAATAATTATATTAGAGTAAAATCTCTGATTATCATATGATATGTTTTAAAGTAAAGTGAACAAAAAACAAACATAAAATCCAATCTGTAAAATTAACCCTCTAATATAAATTAATATAAGTATGATATAAAGTGTGAGTATATTAATGAATGTGAGACGTGCAATATTGAATAAAATATAAATGAAAAATAATAAAGGCAAAAGTGTGTGTCGTAGGTAACTAAAGTGTCATTCATTAAATAATTACAAATATAAGGTGACTTTTTGCTAGACAACCCCAACATTCATCTATTGATATTATCTTGGTAGATCAAGCCCTTAGGAACACATATATATATATATATATATATATATATATATAAATATACTGTATATATATATATATAGCACCATTAATCATATATGCTTCATGTATATCAAACCCTTTGGCGTAGTTGTAGTCATCCAAAGGGGACAGCCCAAGCCTATAATGTCCTCATAACAACTTGAATAACTCTTGTAGTAGTATCTAACCACCCACAGGTGGTGACAAAAATGGTGAATAATTGTTCAAAAAACTCTAATCATATAATAATAGTTCAAGTTCATATCATCACTGTCAATCCCTCCAAAAAGTGCTCTGTGCATAAAAGAAGTTTTCTTCAGATCTTTTTCCAGTGCAAGGCACGCGTGCTCCCCTCAAGGACCCCTCCTTAACAGAAAACGCCACCCCTGCAGGGGTAAAGCGCTCGGACGTATCTCCGGTGAAAAGGCTTATCCTAGTAGAGGGACTGGTCCGTGATCTAGGAGGGAGAAATCACGAGTAGTGCGTATAGTCTCAGCTCCCGGGACTACTAGGGGCGCTTTTATTCGTTTTGCCCTTCATCTTTGCTTATCGTAATTGTCTGGTAGGGCCCAGCGGGGCCTTTCTACGCTTGCCAGTACTTTATTTGGTTTCCTGGTATCCTTGATATTTTAAATTCCCTCAGTGTCTCTTATACTTATCGTGTTTAAACAGTGTTCTCCCCTTTATTAGCTAGCGGTTCTGGGTGAGGGGCTTTTTGTCCCCTGTAGTATACTGGACCCTGAGTAGTAATGCAGCCAGACGTTAGGCCCATAAAATCATGTCCTTAGGCCAGACCCACTGTTCAATTGTAGCAAATTGTCTTTCAAGTTATGAGCAAATAAAAACACAGTTCACTACAGAGTCAACATTTTATAGCTACAGCTCCATCGGCCGACTGTCTTTCCACCTCTGTTGATCTCCTTTGCTCTGGCTCCATATCACCGGCTTCCTCCGTTTCAGACTCAGCAAGGGGGAGGTCCTGTTGACAGACAATGTGTGGAGCGGGTCACCTTCCCGCAGTGGTTCCCACTTGGTCTTGGCCATCTGGCCCAGCTTGCGAGTCCAGTCACTGAAGGCAGCTGCCCTCCATGGGTAAAGGCTGTAGCGGTGGCTGGGACTATGGTACTCCGCTGTCCGTGCGGCTCCGGCCCTCTATGTCAGCTTTCCCTTTCCTCTCTCTCACCACGTGTCTACACTCCATCTCCTCAACACCCTCAAAATTTATACACTACACATTGTGTTGTAGAAATTTTTATTAGGATGTGTTGATAATGTATTGTCACAGTGTAGGTTTACCAGTATTCGCTGTGTATAGCGAATATGGCTTTAACCTATAATGACCACTAGCAGTGAAAATCTTCCATTAACTGGTAACCGCACACTACCCGTCTGATTATCCCGGCCGGCAGGCGCTCTGAGCGGTTAACGCTGGAGCGAATGCCGGTCCGGATCTTTGGGGGTGCGATGCCCATTCCACGACGCAGGTGTATGTCCTGTCAACCGGGGGGCCCCCTGTGTTATTGTGTAGATAAATCCACTTGACGGGGATGTACTTGTGGTGTGGAATCAGTATCGCCTTTTATGTAAGGATAATGGTCTGTAAACATTTCTGTCATGTTTGATCCACATGACAGAAACACACAGCTATATTCCTTTGTGCATAATTTAACCTCTAATGGAACAGTAGTATAATCTCTATCAAATATGGTCCAAAGAATCATATTTGATAGGATTCACGCTAATCGTTAATGGCGGCAAAAGCATGCACATGAATTAGCGAAACAGCCATCATGAGTTAACATGCTGGTCTTTGGTGCGGAATACACCACGTGTGGGATTCATTGTATAAGGTTTGGCACGGTTTTGAGCTCCACGTGTGTTTCATTGTTAACTAGGGAGCGTGCATCTTAGCACACCTTTTGGTGCGAACTCATGCATGCTGCCTTCGCTCGTTCATGAACATACATGCCACTTTCTATTGTATCGTTTGAATATAAACAATTGTGTCATTCGTTGTTGTTTTGTATTGCGCTCATGTCATGTGACTGTGCGTTGGAGGCTGATTGGCTGTCCCCACCAAGTCCCTTTGTTATCCCCGTCTCATCCCTATAAATAAAATCCGTGAGCTCGGCTAATCAGGACTGACGGGCGAGCTTGCAATGTGAGAACAGCTATTGTGTCTGTTTTACTTGTTTTAACACGAGTGCACTCAAATGCATTATGCAAAAGAGCTGAAAAGTGCGCTTATTAGCGCAAGCAGAATACAGGGTGGGCCATTTATATGGATACACCTTAATAAAATGGGAATGGTTGATGATATTAACTTCCTGTTTGTGGCACATTAGTATATGTGAGGGGGGAAACTTTTCAAGATGGGTGGTGACCATGGCGGCCATTTTGAAGTCGGCCATTTTGAATCCAACTTTTGTTTTTTCAATAGGAAGAGGGTCATGTGACACATCAAACTTATTGGGAATTTCACAAGAAAAACAATGGAGTGCTTGGTTTTAACGTAACTTTATTCTTTCATGAGTTATTTACAGGTTTCTGACCACTTATATAAAATGTGTTCAATGTGCTGCCCATTGTGTTGGATTGTCAATGCAGCCCTCTTCTCCCACTCTTCACACACTGATAGCAACACCACAGGAGAAATGCTAGCACAAGCTTCCAGTATCCGTAGTTTCAGGTGCTGCACATCTCGTATCTTCACAACATAGACAATTTCATTCAGATGACCCCAAAGATAAAAGTCTAAGGGGGTCAGATCGGGAGACCTTGGGGGCCATTCAACTGGCCCACGATGACCAATCCACTTTCCAGGAAACTGTTCATCTAGGAATGCTCGGACCTGACACCCATAATGTGGTGGTGCACCATCTTGCTGGAGCTATGATGTCGGTGATAGGGAATTGCTGGCCATCAAGTCGGTTTTGGAGGAATGGCGGTACCTCCTGGAAGGAGCAGCTCACCCGGTATTGGTTTTTACTGACCATAAAACCATAAAAAAAACATATGCTGTGAAGATACGAGATGTGCAGCACCTGAAACTATGGATACTGGAAGCCTGTGCTAGCATTTCTTCTGCGGTGTTGCTATCAGTGTGTGAAGAGTGGGAGAAGAGGGTTGCATTCACAATCCAACACAATGGGCAGCACATTGAACACATTTTATAAGTGGTCAGAAACTTGTAAATAACTCATGAAAGAATAAAGTTACGTTAAAACCAAGCACACCATTGTTTTTCTTGTGAAATTCCCAATAAGTTCGATGTGTCATATGACCCTCTTCCTATTGAAAAAACAAAAGTTGGATTCAAAATGGCCGACTTCAAAATGGCCGCCATGGTCACCACCCATCTTGAAAAGTTTCCCCCCTCACATATACTAATGTGCCACAAACAGGAAGTTAATATCACCAACCATTCCCATTTTATTAAGGTGTATCCATATAAATGGCCCACCCTGTATAATGCACATTATATTATATTATATTATAATTGCTATTACAATTGTAGGGAGTAGGATTGGGAGAGGCACAGAGGAAGATGAAGTTAAATGGTATTGGGGGGGAGGGTAGGATTGTAGTATTGGTTAAAAGTAGGGGGCGAGAGAGAAGGGGGGACTGGGAGAGGCTAGGAAGGTGTAGAATAGAGGAAACAAAGAAGGAGAATGGAAGTGGTCACAAGAGATGCCCCTTGAAATGTCCTAGCGAGGCCGGGGGGGGAGGGGGGGTTAATATGGTCAGATTATGGAAGTGTGAGAGAGAATTGGGATTGGTATGGTTTGAATGGTTGCAAAATAATCACAAACAAAAAGGTACTTATAGGGTGACACAAAAGAGAAGTAGCACTGAAAACATTATTTTCCTTTCTCTTAGGGAGATATACACAAAAAAAACTACACAAATGAAAATCACTATGAATGAGGAACAGGGGAGGTTCCCCCATACACCTCTTATTTTACAGAGTGGACATTATAGGGTGATAAAGATTATAGGCTCTCTTTATGCAAGGTAAACAGCTGATCATTGGCTCGTGGAACATTAGAGGTCTGGGAAGCCCTGCTAAGAGGGTAGCGATCTTGGCAAAAATGGACAGACTTAAGGCAGAAATAATCTGTCTGCAGGAGACCCACTTCCCTGCAGGCCTCCTCTCCAGGTTGGGAGGAAGACAATAGCAAAAACAATATCACGCAGTTCACACAACATATTCAAGGTGTGTGAGCATATTTATCAAAAGAGGAGTGGTTGTACCCATCAGACAGATAGAGGTGGATGATGCAGGTCGATATACAGTATCTTTCTATTCCTCACAATCGGAAGTAGAGCATTTGTGCTGGCCAACATCTATATACCCCCCTCCTTTTTGTACGGAAATCTTATTTAAGTTGTTCGAACATATCCTGGACAAACCAAGCGCTCCAGTGATAGCGGTAGGAGACTTTAATATGGTACTGGACGGGGGTTGTGATAGGTTTTCAGCAGGCAAAAGAAAGAGTAGTTTAATGGAGGAGAGATTTCCTCAAGTACTTAGAGAGGCAGGACTGCTGGACCTTTGGAGAATTCGGAGCCTGGATAGAAGGCAGTATTCCTGTTTTTCTGGCACACATGCCACGCTTTCCAGGATAGACCTAGTAGTAGGGAATGGGGAGGCCCTTGAATGGGTGGAAAATATTGATTACTTGCCTAGGGGCCTATCAGATCACTCCCCCATGGTATTGTCATTACTCTTGGAAAAAATTAGAAACAAGGGCAACTGGAGAGTAAATCCAGTATGGCTGAAGCTTGTGGATGATCCTGGGGCGGTGATGACAGCCATGGGAGAATTCATAAAAATCAATACCGGAACTGCGTCAATGGGAACAGTATGGGACACACGGAAGGCCTTTTTAAGGGGATTATTAATCCAGCAAATTACAAAAATTAAGAAGAAAACTGGAGAATGGGAGGAGTGAGTTAATAGAGAGGTGGAAGAAGCCAAGAAGTGGTATACAGAAGATCCTACGGCAGAGAGGTACAGAGCCCTGGTAGACAGCTAGCAGAAGTATAGACTGCTAGATATCAGAAAGGCAGAGAATAAGCGCTTATTTAGGAAACAGAGCTCCTTTTGTGGAGGGAGAAAGCGTACGTAGAACACTAGCTTTCTTGATCAAAACAAACTCCCCAACTGAGTCCATCACAGCCATAAAAATGGTAGAGGGTAGAGTAACCACGAAGTTGTCAGAGATAACTGAAACATTCAGGGAGTATTATGAGGGATTATATAAATCTGAGGGGGGAGATAAACAGGAAGAAATGGAAAACTTCTTAGATAAACTTAAGATTCCAGTTCTCTCGGAGGAACAAAGGAGAAATATGGATGCACCTTTCACCCTGGAGGAACTGCAAGATGTAGTAAAGAAAATGGCTAATGAAAAATCCCCTGGTCCTGACGGGCTTCCTGTAGAGGTCTATAAGCACTACAGGAAAGTATTACTCCCAGAATTATTAAAGGTGGCTAATTGGGCGGTAGAGGTAGAGGAGCTGCCGCCAACTATGAGGGAAGCTACTATAACCCTTCTTCATAAGGAGGGGAAGGATTCGCTAGAGGCCTCCTCATATAGACCAATATCACTACTTGTACAGATACCAAAATTTTTGCAAAAGTGCTGGCATCCAGGTTGAAGAAGATTATGCAGAGATCCGTGCACCCCGACCAGTCAGGGTTTATCCCCAATAGATCTACCAGCGTAAATATTAGAAGGGTGTACTTGAACCTGCAGATACAAGTAGAGAACATGGGTTCAAGAGCTATCTTATCCCTGGATGCCACCAAGGCCTTTGATTGCCTGGAATGGGGATACCTCTGTTGGATCCTGGGAAAATTTGGATTTGTCCCTACATTGTTAGGTGGGTCAAAACCTTATATAAAGCCCCTAGGGCATGAGTTAAGGTCAATGGGGAGTGCTCAGAAGGGTTTCAATTGGGGAGGGGGAAGAGACAAGGGTGTCCCTTGTCTCCCCTGCTCTTCGCCTTGGCGATGGAGCCCCTCCCAAGGGCAATCAGATCCTCTGCGAAAATACAGGGCTTTTTTAGGGCAATAGGAGAGGAAAAAAATCACTCTATACACAGACGATATCCTGCTGTTCCCGGGGGACACCCAGGGATCTCTAACATCAGCAATAGAGATGGTAAAATAATTCGGACTCTTTTCAGGTTTAAAAATAAATTGGGAGAAGTCGGCACTTTTGCCGCTGGACCCTGTAAGACTCCCTTCAAGATTTTGCGCTTCATCTGGAGCTGATAATGATAGTCTGTTGAAAATAAATACATACATGTCAAAAATACAATACAAACATATGTCTAGATAAAGACGTGGAAACAAATGCATGCAAAGTGAACTATAATCACTTACATGGTATAGGTAAAGTACAGATATGCAGCAGCACGTGTCCCCTAGGGGTTCAACAGGGTCACCCAAGATGGTAAAACAGCGGAGCCCTAATGGAGACACTCCCCCCCCACAAAAACGCCTGAATCACAACAGGGGCCACGTATAGCAGGTATGGGGGCCTGTGTGCAATAAAAATTGGTAAAAACAATATAAGACTGGTAACAGTCAATGTATATAACATATGCATATAAGGTAAGTTTAGGTCAGGTAGCCTTAGAGTGAAGGCCCCTCGGGCCTCTAGGTGCACACAAGAGAGGCACATAAAGGAATTCAATTAAGAGGAATGGTAGACTGATATGTGAAAATAAATACCTTTGATAATATAAGCTTATGGTGTCCCCACTTGGGGGTCATGCAGAAATAGAGATGGTGGGTTGGTACAGCAAAGTCTGCTGGGACAAGAGGCAATATAGTTCCGATCCTATGGCATAACAGGGTCTGTGCACAAAGGTCTCAATAGAGATCCATATGTGTCCAAAGAGAAGGTACTGGGGGTGAAATAAAAAATGTCAATAAGAATAAGTTAAATCCACAAAGGTATAAGTTGGATACCAAGAAAAAAAAAAGGTCTGTATAGGTACCCTTGTAAAGCCTTGTAAAGCCAAGGATTCGGCTTACCTAAAGTTAGTACACATACGCGTGTGTTCTCCACTGTGTGCTGCTGCCATGAAGTCCCAGAAAACTGTCCACCTTATAAAGAACACGACCCCAATCAGTGGCATCCAAGCCAATGGACACGCCCCAGGAAGCGGCGCATGACGCCTCCAACCCGGCGTGTTGCCTCCGCACATGCGCACTACGAACTACGCAGTGCAGAGCCGCATCGCAATATGCGGTGTAGACAAGCACCAGCACAAGGAAAAGGACGATTGAACAGAGGAGGCAGGGAGGGTCTCCAGAGGGTTCCCTCCAGTGGACACTTCCCACGCCACAGCACCAGTGCCCCAAATAGGACCGGGAAGAACCACTCAGAGCTTGTACTTGCAGCGCTTTGATCCTCATACCTACCAAAAAGTACGCTCGCCCCAAGGATCCAGAGGTATGGGGAAGGAGCATCCCAAAAAAGAGGGTATCCACTGGTTGGGGAGCCTGAACCTGGGGACACTAGGTGCTGCAATAAATACAAAACCCATATCAGAACTATACATACAGGACATGGAAGGATAGCATATAAGTATAATAAATGGTGAATTGTCTAAAAAGCAAGACTAAACACAAATGTCCCATCTAGGGATTACCGCACAAAGGGGATACATCTTCCAGAGACACATGAACACCACAGAGGCAGATTTGGGACACATAGCAGAACTTCCAAAAGTACCCAAGAACAATTCAAATCAGGAGAGGCCTACCAATTGTGGGCAGGCATATAGGATTATTTAAGGTACATTTTAGACAATATAATGATTAAGCAGAAAGGTAAGTAAATACATATATACATCCACACAGGGGCCAGTGCGCCGGAGGCGCTGCTGTGCCCTCTCCAACAGCACAATGAATTAATAAATCCAAAAATGGATGCATACATAAATCATATCCTCACTGGTTGCATTTACAGGAAAGGTTTATAAGTGAGAACCTCGTTGAGGCCTGGGGCTCTAGTAGCCTCAAGGCGTTCAATCCATAATGTTTCTCTTTGTAGGATAACTTTATCCCAAGGGCCTCCCCTCGGGTTTGCTGGGACCGTTTCCAATACCAGAAATTTGACCACCTGTGTGTCAAACCTGTAGTACAGGTCTAATGGGCGGCTAACTGGTGTAAATCATTTTTCCATTCCCAGAGTAGTAGATATGGTCTCCTATGCGTTGACGTAACTGTCGTCTCGTTTTACCGATGTAAAATGCTCCACACTTGCAGAGCATCAAATAAACTTGCCCCTGTGTGTTACAATTGGCCGCGAATCTGGGACGGAGAATCTCGCCAATGCGTAACCTGAAGCAGTTGCCTTCCAAAACCCAAGGACACACATCACAGGCGCCACATCGGGTGACCCCCCTAGGTGGGGCTCCAATGGTGCGACTGGGATTGTAATGGCTCTGAGTGAGTTCATCCCTTAACGAGGTATTCCTACCACTTCAGGGTGAGATCTCACATGTTTACTCAGAATGGGGTCCTCGTGAGAAGATGCCAGTGCCTGTCCAATAGTTGACGTATCTGAAAATGTTGAGAGCAAAACTTGGTGATAAACTTCACTGTGGGTTGAGGCTCTGATGATTGGGCACAAATAGTTTTAAATATCAATTGGTGCCTATCCTGTGAGAGTGCCCTTTGGAAGGCCCTCTTTAACAGGAATTTACTATAGCCTCGATTGATGAGTCTCTCACGCAAGGAGGCGGCCTGTGACAAAAAGTCTTCCAATCTTGTACAGTTACGCCGTATGCACAAATACTGAGCATAGGGTATGCTCTGCTTGAGGTGCATCACAAGCATGCAAGATGGTATTACCTGCCGTCTCCTTGCGATAGAGACTCGTAGCTAGACAGTGATTTTGATCTATAAAAATCGATAAATCCAAAAATTTGTATATAATGGCTCAGAATGATCCTTAAATTATTAATAAAGGTACCTACATCCCTACTAATTAGATATATTGCAGAAAAGAAAACAGGATGGGGTTGTGGGATTTTAATGGTACCTCAACAGGCTTACACAGTTAAATTGTTTAAAATCTCAATGTTTATTCTTATACAAAATTTACAAATAAAAACTTTTCATAATAAAACCAACCAAGGCTTCAACAAAGTGTACAATTACTTCCCAAAAGAGGGGAAATTTGGTTAAATTTCTCAAAGGATGATGATTTGTGCTTCCCGACATGTTTCGCGGGCTAACCGCTTCTTCAAGGGAATACGCACAATCCTTTTCCAAACTATAATCCATAAGCAATGACACAGATTAGTGCCATGTTGACATGTTTGACACGTTTTAGGGCCCGGCTATGGTTGACATCTCGGCACTTATTGCATCTCTATAATCAAAGTAAAGTATACTTCTATGCACAAGAACCACACCAAAACTAAGGACCCAAATAGGTGTGGGCTAAAATCAATTGATTAAAAGGTTGGGACTATATATGACACACGTGTGGGAATGATCCTTTCTATAGTACCAATGACAGCCCCAGTGGGTCCTTCCACTATTCCACTATTCCCTTCCTTTCCCATCCCCACACCTGTTTTCCCTCTTGGCCTTTCTTTTGACCTTCCACCCTTTCATACTTTACCATTACATTACAGTTGATTTTACTCCACATACCCATGGCCACGGACCTTTGCCTTTTCATTTTATTGACATCAATCACTTTATTGCACACACAATTGGTTTTACACTAGGTTTTCTATCATTG
>BLSH010465211.1:10524-23487 GCA_018402905.1 Glandirana rugosa
AAATATAATATATCCAAAAGTATTATACAAAACTTTTTACGCATAACAAGGGGACGGTTAAGTCACCATTCACCCTCTGGCTGGCCCACAAAGCCTTCGTCAGAGGGTTATTAATACAATTAAGCTCTATAGAAAAAAAGAGGAAGACGCAGCGTCTACATGAGTTAACCACAGAAATAAATGTGGTTGACTCACTAAACAAACAATGTCCCTCCCAAAACCAACAAGCCAAACTTTCAGCACTAAGAATGGAGCTGAGAGCTCTTCTTCTAGACTCTTATGAAAAAAAGCACCGCAAACTCAAGGCTGTACTGTATAGTACGTCCAACAAAGCGGGGAAAAGAATGGCCAATAGAATAAAAGGACAGAGAATTAAAAACACGATCCCCCATATATTTCACCCCAACTCCAAAGACAAATTAACCAATCCCCTGGACATAGCAAATGCCTTCAAAACATATTATGAAAACCTATATAATATAAAAAACGATTCGGCCTCACCCCAACCCTCATTGGTAGATATCCAATCGTTTCTATCGCAACTCAATCTACCAACTCTCACGGAATCCCAAATTGATGAACTTAACACCCCCTTTAGCATATCCGAAATAGAACGAATTATCAAAAAACTCCCCATTGGAAAATCCCCGGGACCTGACGGTCTCCCGGGGGAATATTATAAATACTTTGGCCCCGTTCTCTCGCCACATCTACTTGACATATACAACGACGCTGCCTCTTCCTCAAATATACCAAGTGAAATGTTAATGGCCACGATTATTACTTTGCCCAAGCCTGGCAAGCCCCCTGACACACCTCAGAACTTTAGGCCCATATCACTACTCAATGTAGATTTAAAGATTTATGCTAAGATGATAGCCTCCAGAATCGCCAAACATCTCCCATCATTAATTAACACGGACCAAACCGGCTTTGTACTTGGTAGACAGTCATCGGATGCCACAAGGAGATTAATAAACCTGGTACACGAGGTGAGGACCAACGGAACGCCTTCTCTGCTCCTATCACTAGATGCAGAGAAGGCGTTCGACAGAGTCCATTGGAGCTACATGAAAGAAACTCTCCTTAAATTTGGGTTCAAAGGCCAGATCCTGTCAGCTATAATATCCCTGTATACAACTCCCTCAGCAAAAGTATACGCAGCAGACATGTTTTCAGACCCATTCCCCATAACAAATGGCACCCGACAGGGGTGCCCACTGTCACCACTTATATTCAACTTATCAATCGAACCGTTAGCAGAACAGATTAGGCAATCGAAAATTATCTCCGGTATCCAAATTGGAAATTATAACCACAGGATAAGCCTCTTTGCGGATGATATCATCCTAATATTGTCCAACCCTTACACCTCACTAAAGGAAGTAAATACCTTATTAACCCAATTCGGAAAAATCTCATATTACAAGGCCAATGTCACTAAATCCTTCATTTTAGACCTAGGACTAGATGGAACGACAAGGAATCTAATATCCTCAGAACTCCCATTCCAGTGGGCGGACAAAGGTATAAAGTACTTAGGGATCACACTAACGAAACACACTAAAACTCTATCATCCATCAACTGGGAGAATCTCAAACACACGGTAACATCTACCTTGCAAAACATAGCGAAAGGGGAATTCTCCTGGGTGGGTCGCCTGGCGGCCTTCAAAATGATGGTCCTCCCGCAAATCTTATATCTATTTAGGACCCTCCCCATTCTATTTCCTAAAAATCACATACGACAGCTACAAGCTGCCTTTCAAAAATATGTTTGGGCAGGGAAAAAACCAAGAGTCGCGCAACATAAATTAGTTAAACACAGATTGGCGGGAGGATCAGGACTCGCAGACATAGCAGATTATCACACAGCAACCATACTTGCACAAATGAGAGAATGGTTTAAACCTCAACCAGAAACTAAATGGGGTGATATAGAAAGACACAACGTCCCAGGTAAACACTTAAAATATTGGCTATGCACTAGGGATCCCAAATCCAAGCTACCTAACGCGTTATCCCCTACAGTTACAGCAACAGCCATAGCTTGGCAAAAACTTATGGCGTCCAACTGGAAGGACACACCCACTACTAGCCTGCACCTGCCGCTAGAAGCTCTCAAATCCCTAATACCCAACTTCCAAACAAAGTACTGGCCCACAACTAAACAGACCACACTAGACTCCTTCTTATACCAAGGTAGAGTCAAATCCATACAAGAACTTAACGCCGAACAAATACTCCCCCCTAACTCGACCTACCAATACTTGCAAATAACTCACTGCTTGCACAACAGCCCACACCTAACCAATCATATACCTACCCAAGTAGCAAAATACCTTTCACCTGACGCCACAGGTGCTAAAGGCATAACGATTTTCTATAATCTCCTAAAAGAAAAGACACACTTAGACCCCACAGAGTCATTCAGCGACTGGGAAAAAGATCTGGAGCACACTTACACAAGAGAAGAATGGCAGGAAGCCTTAGCTCTATCTTATAAATACACAAAAAGTGTATCCCTTTGGGAAACCACACAAAACATCTTCCAAAGAAGATACCTAACTCCAACTAGAATTGCCAAATTTGACCACAAGATGTCACCAGAGTGCTGGAGGAAATGTGGCATGCTAGGAACACTTATTCATATACTATGGGAATGCCCCCTAATTAAACAATACTGGACAGAAATTTTCGCAATAATTTCACAAATAGCGGGGACCAATATTACTCCTAAACCGGGTATGGCCCTCCTAAACCTGAGAATAACACACGCCCACCACCCAACAAAAATAATTATAACTCACATTTTGCTATCGGCCAGAAACACAATAACTAAAAATTGGAAAAGCATACACCCTCCAAATAGTCTAGAAGCTATAAACCTAATACAAACCCATTACACATTTGAGATGTTACTATCGGACGATGCCAACCGCACCCAAAATCTCTGGGACCCATGGTCCAAATGGTATAAACTGTTTACCAAATCATGAACTTAACAATATTACAATTTTAAGCTGACTCATGCATGTCCCCACACCACTCCCTTCTCCACACCCTTCCCTTCATTCCCCAACCTCCCCCCGCCCGCTTCCTACCCCAACCCCACCCTTACCTACCCCCACTTAACTAATAAAATTAAAGGTTAAACTGTTTTGATACACAAATGTTAAGGCATACACTATGTACCTCTTCACAGCCGAACAACTATAAGATCCAACATTGATCCCCCTGGAACACAGCAACAGAACCATAGACATGAGGAACATACGGGGGAGACGCCACTTGGCACAGCTTGATCCCCTATGGGGTGCCGGGTGGACGCCTCCCACGAACCAACCTAAATCCTCAGAAATAAAACGGATAATCAGATGTATAAATTATTTCGATTGTACTGTATACAAGCCAGCAAACGATAAATGTCACCCAGCAATATGTATGCCATGTATCATTGGATATATCTTTTGTATGTCATGTTATTACTTCAATAAAAATTATTGAAACGAAGTTAATTTAGAATGCTGTTGTCTTTTACGAATGTAATTGGCCAGAAGTTTTCCTGCCTTGTTACCATGGGCATAGTACATGGCTTTAAAGCGATGCAGTGCCGCCTTGTGTTGTGTGATAAGATGAAGCCGTAGTGTTTGCCTACAGTTGAATAATTCAGATTGTAATTTAGATGTGGGAGTCTGTTGCATTTCTAGAGATTTTAAGTTATTAAGTAGGGAGTTTAAGGTTTCAGCCCTCTGCCTCTTTTCCCGAGCTGCAGCTTGTATAAGCAGGCCCCTACTGTACACTTTGTGCGCACACCACACTGATGATATGCTCACATCTGCGTTAGGGTTAATATCAAAAAAATCCTTAAGTTGTTGAGAGATTCACTTCCTGTAGTGAGGATTGGATAATATCCCACCATTAACCCTCCACAGATAGGTAGGACTGTGAGAATGTGATTCTTTCACGGTAATCGAAATTGGAGCGTGGTCCCACCACGTCGTGGTATGTATTTTTGCCTCCATTGTTCTTTGTAGTAAAGATATGTCAGACAAAATAGATCAATTCTTGAATATGACCTATGGGGTGCGGAATAGTAAGTGTAGTCCCTTTCCTCTGAATTCACACACCTCCATATATCATAAAGATCTGTATCTAAAGAAAGGATTTTAGTTTGTATCTGTGTGGGTTCGATAGCTTGGAACTATCCATGTCCCTATTCACTATACTGTTAAAATCACTGCATAACAATAGGGAGCCTCTTGCTACCGTGTCCACCTTCTTCTTAAGTGACCTTAAAAGGTAGATTCACCCGTATTCGGGGCATACAAATTGACAATAGTATACCGAACCCGAACGTTTTCGGAAAGTTTGGCCGAACCCGACCATCCAGGTGTTCGATCAACTCTAATAGAAACCTTAGTGTCACAGATTGCGCTAGATGTGCGATGGTGGGTGCTACTTCGTTCTTCCCACCACCCCTCAGGGGATCAAGCTGTGGCAAAAGACTGAAGCCACATTGCCCAATTATGCGTACGTTTCATTTGTTTTATAAATGAACAAGGCAAAACCAAACAGTACACAGTGTACTTAGAGATAGTGACATAATGCAGTAAACTGTATACAGAAGCACATCTTAATTGCAGAGGGGTCTGATACCCCTAGTATTGTGCGTATTGACATTGTTATGACTGAAGTCTTATAACTTGTTCATGTTCAGGTATGCGGTAGATCTTGCGAGTTAAGGTTTGAGTTTGAATCAGAATTGGAATTGTAAGTATTATTGTAGGTATCACTGCCATCATAGCTCCCAATGTATGTTGTCCAGATAGTCCAGTCCCCGTCAAAGGACAATCATGGCAGTGAATTAACTGCTATGAGGCGTGTAGTGTCTATGGACTGTTTGCTTTACGTCCGACACATTGATAGCCTTATCTCCTTTCCAGCTTTGGAGTATCAGTGTGCGCGCCGCAAGGAGGATGTGGGTGGTAACTGCTCTGCACTCTGGTGGGAATTTTTGTATTCCAATGTGTAATACTGCTAGTCCTGGGGCAGGTTTGGTCAAGCATCCTGTTACTGTGGATATTAATTGGAAAACCTGATTCCAGAAGCTTCTTATATTGGGACATTCCCAGAAAACAAGCAGCAGATGACCATGTTGGCCACAATTGCGCCAGCAGTCGGGAGATGATCCTGGAAAGATTAGAGCCAATCTATGCGGCATGTATTGCCATCTGTTGTAGCTTTTCCACATAATTTCCCAGTGGCTGGTGCTGTGTGTAGCCTTTGAGATGCTTCTAAATCAGTGGCAGCTGGTGAAATTTTAGGATGGGGGGTGCCAGACCCTGCCCTTCCTTTTTGGCCCATCCCACTTCTCATAAGCCCCACCCCTTTTGTCAGGAGTATACAGCCCAGCATCACCAGATAGTGGTATATAGCATCACTAGTTAGGAGTATACAGAGTCACCATATAGCAGTATACAGAACCCCAAATAGCAGTATACAGTCACCATATAGCAGTATACAGTGCCCCAGATAGGGTATATAGTCACCCAGATAGGGTATACAGGGTCCCAGATAGGGTATACAGGGTCCCAGATAGTGTATACATGGTCCCAGATAGCGTATACATGGTCCCAGATAGGGTATATGTGGTCCCAGATAGTGAATACATGGTCCCAGATAGGGTATACATGGTCCCAGATAGGGTATACATGGTCCCAGATAGTGTATACATGGTCCCAGATAGGGTATACATGGTCCCAGATAGGGTATACAGGGTCCCAGATAGGGTATACAGGGTCCCAGATAGCGCATACAGGGCCCCAGATAGGGCATACAGGGTCCCAGATAGGGTACACATGGTCCCAGATAGGGTATACAGGGTCCCAGATAGGGTATACATGGTCCCAGATAGTGTATACATGGTCCCAGATAGGGTATACATGGTCCCAGATAGGGTATACAGGGTCCCAGATAGGGTATACAGGGTCCCAGATAGCGCATACAGGGCCCCAGATAGGGCATACAGGGTCCCAGATAGGGTACACATGGTCCCAGATAGGGTATACAGGGTCCCAGATAGGGTATACATGGTCCCAGATAGTGTATACATGGTCCCAGATAGGGTATACATGGTCCCAGATAGGGTATACAGGGTCCCAGATAGGGTATACAGGGTCCCAGATAGCGCATACAGGGCCCCAGATAGGGCATACAGGGTCCCAGATAGGGTACACATGGTCCCAGATAGGGTATACAGGGTCCCAGGTAGGGTATACAGGGTCCCAGATAGCGCATACATGGTCCCAGATAGGGTATACAGGGTCCCAAACTCTATGCAGAATATTGCACATAGTAGTTCATAGGAAACTCCAGCAGAGCATTGCACATAGTAATTCATAGGAGACTCCATGCAGAGCATTGCACATAGTAATTCATAGGAAACTCCAGCAGAGCATTGCACATAGTAATTCATAGGAAACTCCAGCAGAGCATTGTACGTAGTAATTCATAGGAAACTCCATGCAGAATATTGCACATAGTAATTCATAGGAAACTCCAGCAGAGCATTGCACATGCTAATTTAAACAAACTTTTTTTTTTAAAGTGAACTTTTTTTTTTTGAGGGAGAGGGGTGGAGCCCAGGCGCCCCTATGGGCGGGCCGCCACTGTTCTAAATGCTAACCACCACTGATCCTCTGAGAAGGACCTCTGCAGATCTCTCTCCCATTTTAAGTGGGTGTTGGTTTTGCAAAAGGCCTGTTTCCTTTGGAGCGTGTTGTAGAAAAGTGTTATACCCTTGGTTTTGGGTGTAGAAGAGCTGTAGTAGTCCCATGCTGGCTGAGGAATTTTAATATTAGGAACCAGATGACTGCTCAGGAATGATCGTATTCTTGTTATTGTGAAGTATGAACCTTTTGGTGTTTTATGTTCTTCAACTAATTGTTTAACTGTCTTGGGGAATACAGCTGGAGAGAAGGTCTTGTAAAGAGGATATATCACTCTTTTGAATTTTCTGTGCAGAAATCATGGGCATTCTGTCTGCTAATGCCTTGAGATTGGGTTGTAATTCAGGTATGGAGATGGTGTTGCTTCCATTACTTAGTAATGTTCTCCATGCCTGAATGGATACTTAGATAGTAGCTGGGAGATCTTTCATGGGCCAATGTTTCCATGCGTCTCCTATCAGGATAGATTTTAGGTCTTTGGTTGGGGCTAATTCTCTCTCCAGCTCTACCCACAAGGGTACATTTGTCTCCCGGAACCATTCTCTGACTTGGTCCATCCTAACAGCCCAAAAATAGTCACATATGTCTGTCAGACCAGCACCTCCCAAAGATTTGTGGGTGATTCGATTTTGGCGTGAGCATCTGGCCCTTTTCCCATTCCAAACGAACTTCCATAGGAGACTCGACAAGGTTTGTAGATACTGAGAGGGGTAGGAGTGGGGATGACTCGGAAGGTGTATAGGATCTGGGGTAGGATTGTCATCTTGAAGGCTGCAAGCCTACCCAACCACGACAACTACTTCTTGGACATTGCTTTTAGTTGGTTATCAATTTTGGCTAGAAGCATTTTGTAGTTTGTGGTAACCAGATCTTTGGATTTGGGTGTTAGCATTATTCCCAGGTATTGGATACCGTGGTCTGTCCATTTGTAGGGAAGGTTTTGCTCAAGTTTCCTTTTGCTGTGATTGGGAACTCCCAGGTTCAAGATAAGAGATTTTGTGAAGTTGACTTTGTATATGAAATTCAGCTAAAGGCCTCTAGAACTCTATGGGCGTTGGGAAATGCGGTGGTTGGATTTGTCAACAGTAGGATGACATCATCCGCAAATAGGTTAATTGTGTAGAGGTGTGAAGCAATTGTGAATCCAGTGATCGATGGGTGAGTACGAAGTTTTTCTGCGAGGGGTTCTATCATCAGGTTAAAAATGGAAGGGGAAAGTGGACAACCCTGTCGAGTCCCATTGGAGATGTTTCATTTTTTTGGACAAGAGGCCAGATATTTACACATGTGCTGTGGGGCAAGAGTACAATGCCAGTATTGCATTCAAACAGGAGCCCCGGAAACCGAATTTGGTAAGCACATGGATCATACACCTCAGTGGACTCTATCGAATGCCTTCTCTGCGTCTATTGACAGAAGCAGAGAAGGCGTTCCAGTTTTCTAAGCAAAGTGAATAACATTTACATGCCTCCTAGTGGCGTCTGAGGTCTGCCTCCCTCTCACAAATCCCATCTGGTCGCTGCCAACAAGTGATGGTAGGAATTTGGTTATGTGCTTAGCCAGTCATTTTGCGTACATTTTGATGTCAGAGTTCAGTAGCGATATTGGCCTACAGTTGGCCGGTGTCGTAGGGTCTTTCTCTGGTTTGGGTAGTGTTACAATGTATGCCTTGAGCATTTTGGATGGGAATGCAGAAGTTGTCGCAGCTCTGGCGAAGACTTGCTGTAAGTAAGGGGAAAGGATGTCCTTAAATATTTTGAAATATTCATTAGAAAGACCATCTGGGCCTGGGGATTTCCCATTCAGAAGTGTTTTGATTATATCTTCTATTTCCCGAGAAGTAAACAGGGCATTCAGTTCTGCTATTTGTGTTTCAGAGAGTAAAGGGAGGTTCAGTTTCTATAGGAATTCCTGAATGTCCTTCTCTGAAGGTTGTGGGGTCACCTTGTCACTACTTAAGTTATATAATGAGCCGTAGAAGTCAGCAAACAAGTCAGATATGGCTTGGGGGTTGCGGATTTTATGCTGGGAAGTTGGGTGAGTAAGGTAGGCAATTCTTGTTTTTGTACGAATTGCCTTTAGTCTGTTAGCCAATATCGCTACTTGCCTGCTTTGTTGCCATTGGCAAAGTGTGACAATTTTAATCTTCTTAAGTGGTAGTCGTATTGTTGTGTCAACAACTCTCTTAGATTTTCCCTAAGTTAGGATAGCTGTCGTGTAGTAGTCTGGTCGGGGGGCGCTTTATTGACCGATTCCAGGGATTGAATATCCCTTAGAAGGGAGTTAAGTTTAGCATTGTATTGTTTTTTAACCCTTGCCCCTAGTTGAGTTAGTATACCCCTTATATATGCCTTATGGGCATTCCATAGGGGGTATGGATTTTCTACTGACTGTTCATTTGTGGTGAAAAAGTTTTTCAGCTGTTGGGGGATATGGTCTGATTGTACTGGGGGTCCTGTAAAATTTTGTTGTTGCAGTGCCAGATGGGGGAGTGTGACAGACTCACCCAGGACAGAGGCTTTTGGAGGGGACTGAATGCTAGCCTCTTACCCATTGAATATGGGCCTGACTTTTAAGGAAACACTACTCCTTGTGAGGTGTATGCCTGGGGACCTTTGGATTCTGGGCCATGTCTCCCCAAGACATACAGGGGCTAATTCACTAATATGCGTTCATATATAAAGCCAATTAGCATATCAAATAGGCGCACATGCGAATGCAGAATCGCGTTATTGCCGCGAATATGCCTTCTTAATCTGCGTATATGGGAATAGCTGATGTCAATTGGGCTTGAACCTGTAGAATCCATTGAAGGTTTGTATGAACATAATTTGCTTGAAAAAGTGTATGGGAACTACTGCAGCAAAATGAAAAGCATAATGCTGCGTACAATGCAAGGTGTGTTGCTGACATCTGTAGGATCCGAACCTGGAGCTGTAAGCTTTGAACGTATTGGAATAAACCACTACACTATAGAGCTGACTGTAACTAGCCAGAAAAAATACATTTACTATTCTTGTATTCTCTTCATTCTCTACAAACGAACTGCTGCCATGTTAACTAAAGTGTGATTATTCCAATTGCACACCATAATATTAATGAATATGTACGTACCATTGCATGCATTGCAAAAGTTCATAGTATGGAAGCAATCAAACTGATGATGGGCATTGGCTGATTAGTGAATATGCCTTCACATATTTTCAAAATATAATGCTGCGTATAATGCAAGATGTGCTGATGACATCTGTAGGATCCGAACCCGGAGCTGTAAGCTTTGAACGTATCGGAATAAACCACTATGCTATAGAGTTGACTACAACCAGCCAGAAAAAATACATTTACTAATCTTGTATTCTCTTCATTCTCTACAAACTAACTGCCGGCACATTAACTAGTGTGTAGAGTTGAGCGAACCCAGACTGTAAAGTTCGGGTCCGTACCGAACTTTGGGGTGTCCGGGACCCGGACCCGAACTTTTCAAAAAAGTCCGGGTTCGGGTCCGGGGTTCTGGTATCTTATTATACGTGTTGAATAGCTGCCAAGGGCAGCCAATCAACAAGTGTTTCACTGGATTGCCCTTAGAAGCCATCACAGCCGTGCCTACTAATGGCATGGCTGTGATTGGCCAGTGCACCATATGACCCAGCCTCTATATGGGGCTGCAGTCACTGTGCTGCATGTCATATGCTCTCAGGATAGTTTAGGGAGAGGATGCTGCTGGCTCTGTGAGGGACAGATTACAGATATTATAGAACATCTCATCCTGCATTACTGAACGATCTGATTGTGGACCAGGGAGAGATATTAGTACTGCTGCTTTGAGGGACAGATTGCAGACCTCATCCTGCTGCACAGAAAGATCTGACTGTACTAAGCAGAGTCTGTTGCTTTAAGGGAAAGATTATTGTTCTAAAATCATCTCCAAGTTGTACAGGGAAAGGTTCCAGCTGTTGCTTTAAGGGAAAGATTATTGTTCTAAAATCATCTCCAAGTTCTATAGGCAAAGTGTATTCTAGCCGCATAGAGCCATATTATTGTTCTAAAATCATCTCCAAGCTGGTTTAAAAAAAAAAAAAATTCTAAAAACTACATTTGCTGCCAGCGGTGCATTTCTTGCACAGAAATAAAAAAAACAGTGTTGGCTACCTCCTCCTCCTCCACCGCCACTTCCACCGCCTCCTCAACCTCCAACTCCACATCCACCTCCATTTTTGATTGATGTGATTTTAGCTTAAAAATTACTTTAAGCTATTTCCCTATCTCCATTTCTTTGTAGGGCACTTGTCCAACTCTTACCCCCATTTTCCTTCCTTTTGCAGACCTCTAGGAATTGCCAGGACTTTGTTACAGCCATTTTTGTGCCTAAAAGTTTGGGTCCCCATTGATTTCAATGGGGTTCGGGGTCCGGGTCAAGTCCGGCCGAACCCGGACTTCCAGAGGTTCGATCAACTCTACTAGTGTGTGATTATTCCAATTCCACACTATAATATTATTGAATATGTACATACATTGCATAAGTTCATAGTATGGAAGCAATCAAACTGATAGGCATTGGCGAATATGCCTTCACATATCTTCAGAATACAGAATATAATGCCAATTACAATGCAAGGTGTAGTGATGACACCGGTAGGATCCGAACCTGTAGCTGTAAGCTTTGAAGGTATTACAAGGAACCACTACACTATGACGTTAACCACAACCAGCCATAGAAAATACATTTACTAATCTTGGATTCTGAAAATTCTCTACAAACTAACTGCCAGCACGTTAACTAGTGTGTGAATATTCCAATTCCACACTATAATATAATTGAATATGTACATACCATTGCAAATTCATAGTATGGAAGCAATCAAACTGATGGGCATTGGCGAATATGCCTTCACATATTTTCAGAATATAATGTCAATCACAATGCAAGGTGTAGCGATGACACCAGTAGGATCCAAACCCATAGCTGTAAGAATTGAAGGTATTAGAAAGAACCACTACACTATGAAGTCGACCACAACCAGCCATAGAAAATACATTTACTAATCTTGGATTCTGAAAATTCTCTACAAAGTGACAGCACATCAACTAGTGTGTGATTATTCCAATTCCACATCATAATATTATTGAATATGTACACACCATTGCATGCATTTAAATAATTCATAATATGGAAGCAATCAAACTGATGGGCATTGGCTAATTGGTGAATATGTGTTCACATATTTTCAGCATCTAATGCTTTCAGAAGGTCATACCATCCATACCATTGAACTACTCTGTGAGTTAGATAGCCTTGTTTAAATGTATCATGTAGGCTTGCTGTAATGGCTTGTATGTTAATACAAATCAATGTACCAGGCCAAACTTTGAACAGTCAGAATTGTTTGACATTCATGTCAGCTGGGATTACTACTGATCTGTGATTAGCTGAAGCTATTCACATGGTACAGGTTGTTGAGGTAAGCCAAAGTACCATGTGATAGCTGGGGCTCAATCCCAGCTCACCAATCTAGGTAACCAAGCTGATATTAAAGTTGTGCCTCAGCCCCCCCACCACAGAAAATGGACAAGTCAGCAGCTACACATCCTGCAACTGCTGACTTTAATTATTAGGACACTGTCCTGGAAGCTGGTGATGTTGGCACCCCAGCCCATGTTTCCATTGGCTCTCAGGTGCTGTCGCCTCCATTGCCGATTCCCTACTGCGCATGCACAAAGGGCACTGCACTTTCTGAATGGCCTGGCAGCAGGGAAGGCGGAGGGGTGACAAATTTCTGCCATACCTCGCTACAGTGAGGTCTGTCGGAAGTGGGGACAGGTAAGTGTCCAAAACAGGTACCCCCCGAAAAGGTGCCAAACGTGGCATCAGAAGGGGGGGAGAGATAAGCAGAGCTTCCACTTTTGGGTGGATATCTAAGGCCCCTTTCACACTTGTGCAACTTGTTCTGCACGTCTTGTTCAACGTGTTCACACTTTCCCCGGAATCTATAGGTGGGTTTTCACCTTCGAGACGAATAGAGAGGGGGGGAAGACTACGGTGCAAACCGTGGAAAAGCCCCCCATGGACAAAACCTGTGAATGGACAGGGGTGAAGGCTGTCTGGAGTGACATCGCTCCATACCGTCTTTAAACAGTGGGGAGGCGGAAGGGACGACGGTCCGGTAAGTCTTTCACGTCACGGGAAACACGTACGCGTCATCCCTTAGCCGTTACCTCCGCTGTCGTGGACTCT
>BLSH010465211.1:47169-77650 GCA_018402905.1 Glandirana rugosa
CTATCCAGTGACTGACTGGTACCCTGAAGAGGACCCAACCCACTATGGTGGTAATTATGTCCTGTAAATGTAGAGAAAGACATGAGTTAAAAACATGATTACACGTGTTAACTTATAAACCATATAAACACTATGACCAGGGTAATACCCATAATGAAAATTGAACCAGTTTTATGGTAGTATGGGAGAGGGGGTCCTGTGTAATGATGGAGGTAGTATAGGGGAGGGGGTCCTGTGCAATGATGGGGGTAGTATGGGGGAGGGGGTCCTGTGTAATGATGGGGGTAGTATAGGGGAGGGGGAAAATTGTACCCCTATGGGTTGGGATTTTTGAGACAATTTAAACAAACTCAGATTTTAAGTAAAAATATATATAATTTTATTTTGACCAAGTTAAAAGTAATACCCATAATGGGACCAGTATCACAAATATACCAAATATTCAATTGTGCACATTAGTACAAAAATTGAGTACAGAAAGAGATGTAAATGTCCTGTATTAATGGTGGTATCACCCAACCCAGGAGAAGTCCCATGGTCAGTCAGTGACCTATCCTAGGAGGGTTCATCCAACGCGTTTCAGAATTTTATCTGTATCAATTCTTTCTTCAGGGAAAGATACCGCCATCTGTAAGGTAGAAAGATGTGCGCACTAATACCATGTATAGAGCTTCATTGCATAATTTCAACGCATATACATTCTGATTCTTGTATTGATTTATATTACTTACAGAAATAGCACAGTATGTGAACTTCTCTGCAGTTTGGGCTGTCCCAAATATGCCCCTCTCTGCTCATAAAATACTTCTCATTGCTTCGGGATGGTAGGAGAAGAAATCATCCAACGACCAGTGCGAACTCCAAAAAGGAATTGGAAGGTTTCTAAAAATTTGAAAGGGATTCATATAAATGAATGAAAAAAACGCCTTATAAAAGGCTTACCTTTCAAATGAATAACGGTCGCAAGGAACCCGTGGGTGGGGACTTGAAGCATATGGCTCTGTGGGGGCTTCTGTGCCCCAAATACAACAACCGTCATATCCGGTTATCCGGGAAGCAAGTCCCTTCTCCAGCGTGAAATGCACTGAATTAGGCATCTTAAGGCCACCACACCCCCTGGCCTGAATGAGGCAGAAAGCTTTAGGCTCTAGCTTTGGTAAAAATGATTAAAGGGCTCTCTGTTTTCTCCTCCGTCTCACCCCCTCTTTCCGACCGAATAGGCACAAACACCATATACCCTAACCAAGCCCTCGGTGGACAACCCCGATCAACCTCATACTTGGGTCACAGCCTCCCAATAACATCTCACGCACCTCCTCTGGGACCTCCTCGTAGACTGATCTGACAGATTCCTTGAGGTTTTTCTTTATATTTTTCTTATTATTCATGCATTGAGTTTTTTCATTACCTTTTAATTATTTGATTTTTGATACTTTAATTTAATATCTTCACAATTAATATTTTTTTGTAATTGACCCCTCAGTGCCCATTTTTTTGCCGGTGTCAAGGTTTTTTTGGGGGTGGCCCTACTTGGACCTTGGCCCGGTGGACACCGAGAGGGCCAAGTTTCGGCTTTTATGTCATGATATACAGTGCTTAATGTTAACATACAGTATGGTGTATAGTATCTTTTCTCTGCACTAGGATTGCCTGGGTGGAACCTGTCTCTCTCTGTCTTTTTCTCCCACTGCGTCCAGCACAAGAAGGCCCCTGTGGTCTGGAAAGTCATTCCGCCCAGGGGCTGCTCTGGTCAGCGCTTGGTGGTTGGGTAATCCCCCTTTTCCCTCTAGTAGATGGCGTTGCCCATTTAACGTGCTGTCAGTAATTGTCTTTCCGGTTCCTGGGACTTGCTTCCCGGATAACCGGATATGACGCTATGACGCACTTCCATCTTGGAGGAGGCGCATGCACGGTATTTAGGCGCCATCTTCCTCCCCTTCGGTCGTTCTGACCGAATGTTTGACCGGGACCCGTGGATCTACTGGGGGCGGGTGGTGGATTCAGGGGTTTGGCTTCTTCCCGGTTGTTGTATTCGGGGCACAGAAGCCCCCACAGAGCCATATGCTTCATGTCCCCACCCACGGGTTCCTTGCGACCATTATTCATTTGAAAGGTAAGCCTTTTATAAGGCGTTTTTTTCATTCATTTATAAGGAATGAGCTGAGTAATCATGTAAATCTTAGCTCCCTATGTTTGAATCCCTTTCAAATTTTTAGAAACCTTCCAATTCCTTTTTGGAGTTTGCACTGGTCGTTGGATGATTTCTTCTCCTACCATCCCGACGCAATGGGAAGTACTTTATGAGCAGAGAGAGGGGCATACTTGTTACAGCTTAAACTGCAGAGAAGTTCACATACTGTGCTATTTCTGTAAGTAATATAAATCAATACAAGAATCAGAATGTATATGCATTGAAATTATGCAATGAAGCTCTATACATGGCATTAGTGCGCACATCTTTCTTACCTTACAGATAGCTGTATCTTTACCTGAAGAAAGAATTGATACAGATAAAATTCTGAAACGCGTTGGATGAACCCTCCTAGGATAGGTCACTGACTGACCATGGGACTTCTCCTGGGTTGGGTGATACCACCATTCATACAGGACATTTACATCTCCTTCTGTACTCATTTTTTGTACTAATGTGCACAATTGAATATTTGGTATCTTTGTGATACTAGTCCCATTATGGGTATTACTTTTAACTTGGTCAAAATAAAATTATATATATTTTTACTTAAAATCTGAGTTTGTTTAAATCGCCTCAAAAATCGCAACCCATAGGGTTACCATTTTCCTTTTTCTGAGTAAATGCAGGAATGATGGCAATTTACACTCATGATTGTGGAGGAACTAACACACTTTCAGTATAGGGGAGGGGGTCCTGTGTAATGATAGGGGTAGTATAGGGGAGGGGGTCCTGTGTAACAGTAACACACCCCACGTAGGAGCTGCAGTTTAAAGGAATCCCCCACTCGTGCAAAGCCAGGCACACCAAATCTTCACCAGCACTCCAGAGGCAGAGAAGAGTCAATATCTTTGTTTTTATGTTTTATTAGGGGATTGCAACTTGGATAGGGATGGGGTGTTATGGGATGCCCACTTGATTTGAACAATAACTTCAGGGACAACTTCCTATCTAGAGTGTCTATATACAGTCTCATTTTCTTCAGCCACCTGCACACACTTGGTTCCTACTGACTCACCCCTTGAAGAGAGTTGACAGGGCCTGACTGTCAGCTCAGCAACAGCCCATTACAGGCAGAAACTCGCAATCCCTTGGTGAGGGAGTGACACAGTTTAGCCTTTCTCTTCACTTCCTCCCTGTGGTCACTGAGCCCAGCACCACATCTTCAGGCAATGCCAACCCACCTTGCTGCATCTGCCCTTTTAGACCAGTCCACCCGACTGAATCTTCACCAGCCAACCCAGCTGACTCTGCAGGAGATCTCCCAGGGAAGGAATGAAGACTTGGCACACTTCCCCCCCTTGTAGTCCAAGCAGTACTGCTGTTCTCACTCTGTCCTCTATCTTGCTGCCATGCCTCCAGGAAGGGCTTCCTCCCTGTGTAATGGTAGGATCCCTCCAGTATCCGAGCCCCGGCCCAAGGTCACCCCCCAGACTAGGGGGCATCCCAGAAGTCCACAGATAGCCATCACAGCACTATATCTCCATCTTCCACCCCACTGCAGCTTCGCCCACCTTATCTTTCCAGTGTGTCTGACGGGCGGCTCTTGCCAGGAGAGTTGGATCCAGCTGATGCTCCACCCACCCCTCCCCCTCAGTGCGAGCTCTGACTGCACGGTTCGTGTCAGGAAGTTACCCACTCAGGAGCCTTCGCTTCTCTCTCCCCCCCCTTGCTTATCCACCACCCTGCAAGCCTCCCACCACACCGCTGTTTCCACCCTCCATCTGGGGCACCCAGGCTTTTTTGGACAACCAGTAGGGCTACTGCAGCCACATTTTGGGAGCCATATGGAACATTACTGTTTGTAAGTACTTTAATAAACACTTATTTTAATCTTTTTTACAACCATGTTGCTGCATTTTACTGGCCATTTATTATCCCGTTGGGGCACATGTTATGATTATTGTTCTCAAGCGCCTCTCCACCAATTCATTTTTACCTCCATGCACACTGTAAGATGCTTACAGTGTGCAGTGAAATGAGAGAAAAAAGTTTTACTACAGGAAAGGAGCTTGTACAACTGAGCAAGACTGAAGAGAAAGCTGAAGTCAACATCATAAGCATTTAATAAACTACTTTTTTTAAAAGCGCTATGGGAGTGGGGGCAAACCCAGTGCTTGAGTGTTGGAATTTTAACAATTCATTTTATTTGTATAAATCCTAATGCTATAGTGGAAAACAAATCACAGGACCATAATGGAAAATACTGATACCACAAAATCTGCACGTGGTTCAAAATGTGCCCCTATTTAAAAGTCTTTAACACTGGGGCAGATGTGGACAGTCTATAATACACTAATTTTAAATGTTACTATGTTTGACGTGTGTAATTCTAACATTCTAACAACTAGCCATTCAGTGTGAATATTTCACTCCATGGACTTTAGGTGGAGGCAGGGCCACTTTGAGGCAAATTTTTCCTTGAAAGGCAGTGCTGTCCTTGTAGACAGGTAGAGTTTTATGTTGCCCCAGTCAGGAGGGTTAGACTATGTTTCCCAGTTCTTTCTTGGTGGGTTCCTTGGGTCTGACCTACTGGTCCTGTGCTATATAAGATGGGACAGGGCACAAAACTGGAGCTGAGAAGCTACTGCAAGTCTGAAGTTGCTGATGTTACTGTTATCGGACTCTGTCCTGTTAGCCAGCTGGAAATACTGAGACTGGAACCTGGACTAATGCACCACCAACCTCAGGATCCTGCTATTACTAGGGGGATTGCTAAGACCTGCAGTCCCCCTCAATGATGCCAATCCTGGATACTACTATCATGGACTCAGCCAGTTATGAACTCCCTCCTGGGACTACACTGGGACAGCTACATACCTGCGTTAGGGACTAGTTTAGGGAGAGACTGTTGCCTTTGTGTTACTGTCATGCCACATTATTTAAGTGTGCTTTTGAAACTTTGGCTTTGCCTGGTCTGAAGATACTCAAGAGGTGTAATGCAAGTAACTGGCACATAAAGCCTACAGTTCAGGTCAGCTAAGCACATTGGGTATGAAGACATCAGTTGTACAAGAGCTGGTACAGTGTTAAGATACAAGTGGTACCAGGGGTAACAAAGGTTTCTCTAGCAGTCGGTCATAAGCGTGTATACAGTATGTGACAGGTGGGACAGCTTCTAATAAGCTTCTAATAAGAGGAGTTGTTGTTGCCACTATCTCTGTGAACAGTCCGTCTCCCATAGCAACAAGAGGAGATCAGCACCGCAGAGGTCCCCGGTCCATACACAGGTACAGAAGAGTTTAATGAGTGCACGCATGGGGTCAGTGCTAGGTGCACAGCGGGGCTCCATATCATTACTGGGACTGAGGTAGCAATAATATGCTGGACAGGCATTGGCTCTGCATGTCCCTCCTAAATGAATCAGTGACTGTGGTGATGTATGATACCTTGAGAGAGTTTATTAAAGTCCAGTCATCTGTCCAAGTAAATGTACAATATATGTAAGGCAGTGACTCTAACCAAAGTGCCTAGCGTAGCCCAGAAGATCCCACCCTGGGGTAGATCTCTAATGTGACCCTTGCTTGGCAACCAACAAGAAGGGAAGCATGGAGGACATGACAACCACCCACCAGCCTACCTCTACCCTACAAGCCTGTGCTATGCACCCTACTGGAGCAGTTTATTTGTGCTCAGCTAGAACTAAACTGACTCTGGCAGGTAGATAAATACACAGAAAAGTAGACAGTGCTTTTCAATCCCAAAACCAAAAATCAGAGGTATCTTTCACTGTTATGGGGACACTAAGGAATATATCTGATTGTTTAAGTCTGGGTTGGCGCTCCCCTGATATAATGGTGTGCCAAATTCTTATTTATCTATAGTAGGTATCTCTTTCATATATGGTTCTGATTGTTGGTATAGAAAAAAATACGTTCTAAGTAATGGTAACCAGAATTTATAATGCTAGTGTGCCAATATGGCTATGTAGTGATGGGGTGAGTATTTTTGGAATGTAATACTGGAAACAGATGTGCCTTGTCGGATGCTAAATAAAATGATCTGTCCCCCTAACTTTCAGTAAATGAACGTATTAATGTGCTAGTATCGTGTTGTCATGTGACAACTCCAGTTGCACACAGTCCAAGTAAAAAGAATACGAAGAATACTGCTGACAGTGCTTATCGTTTTGCAGATACAGGCTAAAGCAACTATATCACTTTCCTAAAAATGTTAATGTGCTAGTATCATATATGTATTCATGTTGCCCTGATATTTTAAGGTGCGTGTACAAAGTGATATATAGGGGTGCTGATAAATCTTTACATAAAATGTATCCAACAATAGTGTTAAAAGTAATAATGTGCTAGTATTGATGTGCTAGTATCACAGAAAACAAGGACCGTAGATATCCTGAGTTACTGTGATATTAAAGTGCTTATGCAAAGTAATATATAAGGTGCTGTTGAGTCTCTTCAAAAAATATATCCAATGAAAATAATGTGCTAGTATTAATGTGCTAGTATTACAACTTGCAAAAACTTAAAACTATGAGTCTGTTGCACTTAGTCCTCTATCTGTTTACAGCAATAGCCAACATCTATTTCTCAATGGTGCAATTAAGTGTCCATAAGATATGGTCCAAAATACATAAATCCTTAGTGAGACACGCGTGCTCCCCGATTGCCACCCTGCTTACCGGACAGCGCCACCCCACACAGGGGTAAAGTGCAGAGGCGCCTGTCTCAGGCAGGTGTGTCAGGGATCCTCTGATTGGTGGTTGGTCTCTCCTCTCCAGATTTTTTCTCCCGGGGATATTTCTCCAGCAGGTTGTCTCCTTTCCCAGGCAGGTCCCAGGTCCTATGGGCAGATGGTGATCTTTCCTTCACGATGTGAGTTCCAGGGGGTTGGTATTATGATGGATCCTCCAAATTGTGTGGGATGTCTAATTCATGGAAGGAATGGGAACAACTCCATAGCGTGATTCAGTTTTAAAATGAGGTTTATTTCTTAGAACAAAAATCATACACAAGTCCAATCATGCAGTAGCTCCAAACCAAAAGTAAAAACAGTCACTCTGTCGTCCAGGCCACTTTCCTCCTAGTGTGTAGGTAAATCCTCCCTATTGATGAAGGCAATGCACACTTCCTCCATGTGTTGTTGTGCTTCACTAGGTGGAACCAGAAGTGTCTGGGTAAGACTGGAAGTGATGGGGTATGCGATCTGGTATCAGCTGACGCGTTTCGTCCTATGGTCATCTTCTGAGGTGTCACCAGATCTGCAATGTGCTGTCTTATATAGCTGGATGTGGGGGCGGGTCAAGATGTAAAATGGTAAACAAATTATCGCACTAAGAGAGCCTGGATAAGCCCTCTGATCCTCCTCCATTCTTAATGCTGGTAATAATGCATATAGGGGGAGTACAGTGCTAAGTTTGATAAAATGTATATATAAAATTATGAATATAAGAATTGAATATCACCTTTTAGCCTTAATTAATCCCTGGGCTTTCTCCTAACGGAGTAAGACAGTCCCCAGTGGTGACAAATGTAATTACATGTAGTTTTATATCCGTCCCGAGTGTCCAAATCCAGCTATTACCTGGTAAACCTAAAGTAATATAAAACACACCTAAAAAACATGAAATCAGTCCCCTATGACCTAAATCTTTCTAGGATGGCTGAGATGACCTTTATCCCTCTGAGGTACAGGTGAAATAAAAGCTTTCTTTGGCTAAAAAACGTTTAATAAAATGTTCATTTTAAAATTATAAAATTATATAAAGGTGTATATTAAAAATAGGTAAGAATAATATGTAAATGTAATATATGGGATTAAAACTGAAAATTGAATAGGAGTCGGAATGGAGAGACAATTAAAATAAGGTAAAAGGGGAATGTTGTATATATCCTTTGAGTATATGTTGAGGGGAATCACTATAACCTGGACTTGAAAGATCTTATATAATTAAATATACTACTACTGTGATAATCATATGCCAGGGTCTATAATCTTTTATAAGGGCATTGTTCCCTAGGTGTTATGGCCCTGTTCTTAGGTTAAGCTGAGTCCCCAATATTGGGTCCAACACAGTAGTGTGGCTCATCTACTGGTGTGGTGACATCATTATGTTTAGATGGCCTATTAAATCATATTGCTGGTCATAATATGTATTATATGAACCATTAATATAATTCTTAGGTAGTCCCCTTGTGGAAAGACCTTTCTTATCTAGTTATTGGTCCGATATGAAGCAGTTGAGGTCTATGTCTAGGTTTAGCCCTCCAGGAGCCAGACTTCCCAAACGGTGAATCCACATTGTTTCATTCTGCGATATTTTTATTCTCTTGTTCCCTCCCCTCCAATGGTCCTTAATCATATCTATGCCATAGAAGGTGAGTACTGAGGGGTCTTTTTTAAGTACTTCTTTGAAATGTCTGGATAAGCTGTGTTTGGGGAATCCCTTTTTGATGTTTCTGATATGCTCGCTGATTCTTTTGTGTAGGGGTCTGGTAGTTCTTCCTACCTATAATAATCTGCATGGACACTCAATAATGTACGTGACATGTGCACTATTGCAGGTGATGAGTTGTTGTATTTTAAATTGTTTCCCGTTAGTCCATGATTTGAAATTCTCTTTCTTTCTTGTCATGTTTCTTAACGTCCTGCATGGCAGACATTTCCTGCAGCTGTAAAAACCTTTCATCTCCTGAAAGAGTTTGATTTCCTTTGGGGGATTTACCACATTATGTGCCAGTACATTCTCAGTGTTGGGGCTTTCCTATATATAAACCTTGGATTGGTTTGGAAGGATCTTGTTCAAGACTTTATCCATTTTTAAAATTGGCCAATACTTCTTAATGATTTTTTCTACTTTTTTAAAATTCTTGTCAAAAGCTGTAATAAAAGATGGGACTTCACTTGTGGGTCTTGCTATGCGCTTCTTCAGTAGCTCTCCTCTTTCCATATGTGAGACTTCGGTCTTAATTTTCTTTAGTGTTTCTACCTGGTAGCCTTTTTCCACTAATTTCTGGATCACTTGTTCGGCTTGTATGTGAAAATCTTCCAGTTTGTCACAGTTACGTCTCAATCTCATTAATTGTCCTTTGGGGATATTGTTGAGCCACCTAGGGTGATGGCAGCTCGAGGTGTGTATGTACCCATTTTTGTCTGTTGGTTTGAAGTATGTTCTGGTTGATATTGAACCGCTCTTGATTTCTATTTTCAGATCTAGGTACTCCACTTGGTGTGGGTCGATTTTTCCTGTAAAAATGAGGTCATAGTTGTTTTTGTTCATGTTCTCCACAAAGTTTTTGAGTGTTTCCTCTTCTCCTTTCCATATAATAAAGATGTCATCTATGTACCTTTTGTAATACTTCAATTCTGGGGGTGTGTTGTTATAAATGTATTCTTCTTCCCACATGTCCATAAATAGATTAGCCACGCTGGGTGCATACCTCGCTCCCATGGCTACCCCTTTGATCTGTGTATAATAATCCTTCTCATGCCAAAAGTAATTTGATTCCATGCAAACTTTCAAACCTTCTAATATAAAGTCAATTTGGGCTTGTTTCATATCAGTTCTTTCGTGTAGAGCTTTTTCAGTTCCTAGTAAGCCATCTTCTTGTTTGATATTAGTATACAGTGAATCTACTGTAGCTAAAAAACAATTTCCCACCTCATCCATATTCTGTAGTTCATTAATCAGCTGTGTGCTGTCTCTTAGATAAGAGCGCCCCATTTTTACTAGTGGTTTCAGGTATTGGTCTATATATTCACCTAGTCTTGAAAAAATAGAGTCGATCCCATTAGTTATGGGTCGTCCTGGTGGTTTTTCCAACCTTTTGTGGATTTTAGGGACATAGTAGATTACCAGGGTTTTGGTTGCCTCCGGTATCAGATATTTGGCCTCCTTTTTATTTAATATTCCCCTAGTTTTCCCTTTTTTGACTATTTCCTTCAGTTTCTTCATGAATTTTCTTTTCGGATTGGTCTTTAGTTTTTTTATAGGTGTTTGGTACACTTAGTAAGTTCTCCATTTCTTCTAGGTAGTCTTTTTTGTCCAGTACTACCAGACCCCCTCCTTTGTCTGCCGGTCTAATTACTAGGTCCTTCCTTTTACCTAATGTTTTGATTTTTTGCCAGACGTGATTTTGCTTCTTATTCCCTTTGTCCGTTTCAAGTTTCTTTAAATCTTCTTCCACCATTTTCCTAAAGGCCACCATACAGTCTCCTCCTGGGGTCCTTGGATTGAAGGTGGACTTGTTTTTCAGTTTGGTATGAGTGAACTCCTGAGGTCCTTCCTCCTTTTGGTATGTATTTTGTGTAGCGTAGAATTTTTTGATGTTTAATTTTCTCATGAATTTTTGTAGGTCTATGTAGACCTCAAATTCATCCACTGGTTTAGCTGGTGCGTACTTAAGACCTAAATCTAATAGTTTGAGCTCTTCTTCAGTAAGTTGAGTGCTGCTCAGGTTGTAAATGCCTTTCCCTAGTTGGCCCTCATCCTTTTTCCTTTTCTTTCCTCCCCGTTTGCCTCTCTTTCATTTGTTCCTGAGGAGTGGTTGGCGTTCTGGGTTTGAGAGCTCCTGTATTGTTCCTGTCTGTCCTGTGTTCTGTTGGGTGGGATGGGATGGGTTGTAGGCGGGTGTCCCCCGTTCTGTCTTTCTCCATATTCCTCTCTTCTCATTTCTGGTCTCCTGTGATAATTCGTTGGCCCTCTGTGTTGCCATGGTCCATCTCTTCTTCTTTGTTCCCAATGGGGCCGGTACGGTCTCCATCAATTCCTTCTGGGTGGTCCACGGTAGTTCCAGTACCCCGGGGGTCTGTTCTCCCAGCTGGCCCGAAAACTCCCTTGAGGTCCTTCATTTCTTCTTTCCCACCGAGGAGTGTATTCTTGGTTTCTAAAAGGTGAGTATCTGTTGTAGGTGGGTACTTGGTATCTAGGAGTATGTTGGGGGTGGTTCTGATACATGGGCGTGCGGGGTGTGTAGTTGCCATAATTGTTAGGCCTGGTTCCTCTTTCCATGTTCCCTCCTCTGGTATGTTGTGGTCCCCTGGGGTTGGGGTTTCTTGGTGTTCTGGGTGTCAAAAAAGGGAAAACTAGGGGAATATTAAATAAAAAGGAGGCCAAATATCTGATACCGGAGGCAACCAAAACCCCGGTAATCTTCTATGTCCCTAAAATCCACAAAAGGTTGGAAAAACCACCAGGACGACCCATAATTAATGGGATCGACTCTATTTTTTCAAGACTAGGTGAATATATAGACCAATACCTGAAACCACTAGTAAAAATGGGGCGCTCTTATCTAAGGGACAGCACACAGCTGATTAATGAACTACAGAATATGGATGAGGTGGGAAATTGTTTTTTAGCTACAGTAGATGTTAATTCACTGTATACTAATATCAAACAAGAAGATGGCTTACTAGGAACTGAAAAAGCTCTACACGAAAGAACTGATATGAAACAAGCCCAAATTGACTTTATATTAGAAGGTTTGAAAGTTTGCATGGAATCAAATTACTTTTGGCATGAGAAGGATTATTATACACAGATCAAAGGGGTAGCCATGGGAGCGAGGTATGCACCCAGTGTGGCTAATCTATTTATGGACATGTGGGAAGAAGAATACATTTATAATAACACACCCCCAGAATTGAAGTATTACAAAAGGTACATAGATGACATCTTTATTATACTCAAAAACTTTGTGGAGAACATGAACAAAAACAACTATGACCTCAGTTTCACAGGAAAAATCGACCCACACCAAGTGGAGTACCTAGATCTGAAAATAGAAATCAACAACGGTTCAATATCAACCAGAACGTACTTCAAACCAACAGACAAAAATGGGTACATACACACCTCGAGCTGCCATCACCCTAGGTGGCTCAACAATATCCCCAAAGGACAATTAATGAGATTGAGACGTAACTGTGACAAACTGGAAGACTTTCACATACAAGCCGAACAAGTGATCCAGAAATTCGTGGAAAAAGGCTACCAGGTAGAAACACTAAAGAAAATTAAGACCGAAGTCTCACATATGGAAAGAGGAGAGCTACTGAAGAAGCGCATAGCAAGACCCACAAGTGAAGTCCCATCTTTTATTACAGGTTTTAACAAAGATTTTAAAAAAGTAGAATAAATCATTAAGAAATATTGGCCAATTTTAAAAACGGATAAAGTCCTGAACAAGATCCTTCCAAACAAACCAAGGTTTATATATAGGAAAGCCCCAACACTGAGAATGTACTGGCACATAATGTGGTAAATCCCCCAAAGGAAATCAAACTCTTTCAGGAGATGAAAGGTTTTTACAGCTGCAGGAAATGTCTGCCATGCAGGACGTTAAGAAACATGACAAGAAAGAAAGAGAATTTCAAATCATGGACCAACGGGAAACAATTTAAAATACAACAACTCATCACCTGCAATAGTACACATGTCACGTACATTATTGAGTGTCCATGCAGAATATTATACATAGGAAGAACTACCAGACCCCTACACAAAAGAATCAGCGAGCATATCAGAAACATCAAAAAGGGATTCCCCAAACACAGCTTATCCAGACATTTCAAAGAGGTACATAAAAAAGACCCCTCAGTACTCACCTTCCATGGCATAGATATGATTAAAGACTATTGGAGGGGAGGGAACAAGAGAATAAAAATATCACAGAATGAAACAATGTGGATTCACCGTTTGGGAAGCCTGGCTCCTGGAGGGCTAAACCTAGACATAGACCTCAACTGCTTCATATCGGAACAATAACTAGATAAGAAAGGTCTTTCCACAAGGGGACTACCTAAGAATTATATTAATGGTTCATATAATACATATTATGACCAGCAATATGATCTAATAGGCCATCTAAACATAATGATGTCACCACACCAGTAGATGAGCCACACTACTGTGTTGGACCCAATATTGGGGACTCAGCTTAACCTAAGAACAGGGCCATAACACCTAGGGAACAATGCCCTTATAAAAGATTATAGACCCTGGCATATGATTATCATAGTAGTAGTATATTTAATTATATAAGATCTTTCAAGTCCAGGTTATAGTGATTCCCCTCAACATATACTCAAAGGATATATACAACATTCCCCTTTTACCTTATTTTAATTGTCTCTCCATTCCGACTCCTATTCAATTTTCAGTTTTAATCCCGTATATTACATTTACATATTATTCTTACCTATTTTTAATATACACCTTTATATAATTTTATAATTTTAAAATGAACATTTTATTATACATTTTATTAAACGTTTTTTAGCCAAAGAAAGCTTTTATTTCACCTGCACCTCAGAGGGATAGAGGTCATCTCAGCCATCCTAGAAAGATTTAGGTCATAGGGGACTGATTTCATGTGTTTTAGGTGTGTTTTATATTACTTTAGGTTTACCAGGTAATAGCTGGATTTGGACACTCGGGACGGTTATAAAACTACATGTAATTACATTTGTCACCACTGGGGACTGTCTTACTCCGTTAGGAGAAAGCCCAGGGATTAATTAAGGCTAAAAGGTGATATTCAATTCTTATATTCATAATTTTATATATACATTTTATCAAACTTAGCACTGTACTCCCCCTATATGCATTATTACCAGCATTAAGAATGGAGGAGGATCAGAGGGCTTATCCAGGCTCTCTTAGTGCGATAATTTGTTTAACATTTTACATCTTGACCCGCCCCCACATCCAGCTATATAAGACAGCACATTGCAGATCTGGTGACACCTCAGAAGACGTCCATAGGACGAAACGCGTCAGCTGATACCAGATCGCATACCACATCACTTCCAGTCTTACCCAGACACTTCTGGTTCCACCTAGTGAAGCGCAACAACACATGGAGGAAGTGTGCATTGCCTTCATAAATAGGGAGGATTTACCTACACACTAGGAGGAAAGTGGCCTGGACGACAGAGTGACTGTTTTTACTTTTGGTTTGGAGCTACTGCATGATTGGACTTGTGTATGATTTTTGTTCTAAGAAATAAACCTCATTTTAAAACTGAATCACGCTATGGAGTTGTTCCCATTCCTTCCATGAATTGGACATCCCACACAATTTGGAGGATCCATCATAATACCAACCCCCTGGAACTCACATCGTGAAGGAAAGATCACCATCTGCCCATAGGACCTGGGACCTGCCTGGGAAAGGAGACAACCTGCTGGAGAAATATCCCCGGGAGAAAAAATCTGGAGAGGAGAGACCAACCACCAATCGGAGGATCCCTGACACACCTGCCTGAGACAGGCGCCTCTGCACTTTACCCCTGTGTGGGGTGGCGCTGTCAGGTAAGCAGGGTGGCAATCGTGGAGCACGCGTGTCTCACTAAGGATTTATGTATTTTGGACCATATCTTATGGACACTTAATTGCACCATTGAGAAATAGATATTGGCTATTGCTGTGAACAGATAGAGGACTAAGTGCAACAGACCCATGGTTTTAAGTTTTTGCAAGTTGTAATACTAGCACATTAATACTAGCACATTATTTTCATTGGATATATTTTTTGAAGAGACTCAATAGCACCTTATATATCACTTTGCATAAGCACTTTAATATCACAGTAACTCGGGATATCTATGGTCCTTGTTTTCTGTGATACTAGCACATCAGTACTAGCACATTATTACTTTTAACACTATTGTTGGATACATTTTATGTAAAGATTTATCAGCACCTCTATATATCACTTTGTACAAGCACCTTAAAATATCAGGGGAACATGAATACATATATGATACTAGCACATTAACATTTTTAGGAAAGTGATATAGTCGCTTTAGCCTGTATCTGCAAAACGATAAGCACTGTCAGCAGTATTCTTTGTATTCTTTTTACTTTGACTGTGTGCAACTGGGGTTGTCACATGACAACACGATACTAGCACATTAATACGTTCATTTACTGAAAGTTAGGGGGACAGATCATTTTATTTAGCATCCGACAAGGCACATCTGTTTCCAGTATTACATTCCAAAAATACTCACCCCATCACTACATAGCGATATTGGCACACTAGCATTTTAAATTTTGGTTACCATTACTTATAACATATTTTTTTATATACCCACAATCAGAACCATATATGAAAGAGATACCTACTATAGATAAATAAGAATTTGGCACACCATTATATCAGGGGAGCGCCAACCCAGACTTAAACAATCAAATACCCTCACTCCCTATATAGGGAGTATACACTGGAGGCAGCATACCCACAACTTTCTAGCCTCAAAAAATCCTAAGCGCGGTTTTTGCAATCATCAGACTAAGGAATATATCAATTGTAATATATTTTTCAGACATAAATCTGGCCCCCTCACTGTCATTGTATGGGCAACTGTGGTTGCAGTAGCTTGCTTGACTATACTGTATTTTCCAGTTGGTTACAATTTTGCAAGTGGACTGAATGCTATAGCATTAAACATGTCTTTTCTTACAGAGCTTTATACCAAAAAGACTACTTTTCATCAGCTTGCAAAAAAAATGAATATGGATCATTACCTGAATTCAAAATTGACTCTGACGGATATCCTGAGTGTTGGCTTAGAGCATGTGCATGATGAATCACCAAAAACTGTAAAGGATCTTCCCTGGAATTTCTTAAAGAAACTCATGGCCTTAAACAGGACTGCAAGAGACATTCTTCTTGAGAAAGATCAGTCTACTGATGTTGATGTATACGATAATGATGATGATGATGACAACCTATTTAATGTCTCTTTGATTTCAGGTGATAAAACATCATCCACCGTTCACCCCCTGGATGTTCTGTGTGTCCTCCTGCATTGCTCAGACAGTTTTCTCCAACAAGAGATTGTAACCAAATTGTCCATGTGCCAGTTTGCCGTCCCTCTGCTGCTCCCTGCTGGTGACGGGTCACACTGCACCCTCATGCTTTGGGCAATGAGGGACATAGTGAAGAAGTGGAGACCTCAGTCATTAGCAGATAGTAAAGGGTTCAGAGAAGAAAATGTGGTGAATACTTCCATGCCAATCGTCTCTTATGTCAGATTGGGAAAAAGCAAATTATCCAAATCTAAAATCCTGAACCAAGTTCTTAATCCATCTCAGCTACATAATAACTTCTTCATACATGACAATATGGAGGGAGGAAACATTAAGAGGGAAATATCTGATGGACTGGTAGAAGTTTCCTGGTATTTTCCCTGTGGTAAGTCTGATGTTTTCCCAGAGCCCATCACAGTGACCAACCTACGAGGAGATCTGGAGAGCAACTGGGACCAGTTCATGTTTATTACAAAATTTTCATCAGCTGTGTTTATATTCATTGAGGATATTTCTGAGAGGGAATTCAAACTGCTATCATCCTGCGCTACAACTGACACCCAGTATTACTTCATTGTTACTCCCGGTCCTGGCAAAACTGTGAGTACACAGACACTGAAAACTCTTCAAGACTTAATGCCAGTTCTAAAGTTCAAAAAATCAAATGTGATAATACATGCAGGCACAGCAAATGAGGCAGTATTTGTAAAAAAAATGCAAAGTAATATTATTAATTTCTTAAACAGTAAACCAAAAGTAAATAATATTAGAGACCTTGAGAAAGAAATTCATGAATTGGACATCCAAGTGGATGAGAGAGTTCCTGAATGTCAGAAGGCCAGGGAACATGCAAGGAAAATTACAGAAGAAATAAGAAACGTGTCTGAGTACAAAAAGAACACTATGAAGTTACAGGGAGATCTCTGGAGACAGTTATCTAATGTGGAAAAGGAACTTTGCAGAATGACAAAGCAAGGTGGTAAAGACTCACAACAATATCAAGATGAACTGATAAAGAAACGTATTTCACTACATGAGGAGCAACATAAGCATGATCTGCCCCATGGTTTAGTGCTCTTTATTGATGCAATCACTGATTTGTCTGAGACTGAGAAACAATATTTTCTGAAATGGATGAAATTTGAACTTGATTCAATTGCTAGAAATCATCTTTCTAATCTACAAGCTGAATACAAAGAAAAATGTAACAATACCTTGAGCAAGAAGGAAGAACTCAAACAGATAGACCAGAAAATCTCTGACAGTTCTTTAGGAATTGAACATTTCCTACGTGAGATGGGACAGTTTTATGAAGCTGAATGTTCCATGGTTAAAAAAAAAAAAATAGTTAAAAGAAAAAGACAATTTATTAGACTGCCAGGAATTGCTGCTGATCTCTTGTTGGGTGGTTTCCCATTGGAGCTGATAGATGGAGATGCCTCCAACATTCCCCTGCGGTGGATAACTGATGTTCTAAATGAGCTGAACACCAAAACAGGGAGAAAATGCAGAATGAGAGTAATCACTGTGCTGGGAGTACAGAGTACAGGAAAATCCACTCTTCTCAACACCATGTTTGGCCTGCAGTTCCCGGTGGCCAGTGGACGATGCACACGAGGAGCCTTCATGACTCTTCTTAATGTGAAAGAGAACTTCCAGGAGGATCTGGGCTGTGACTTCATCCTGGTGATTGACACTGAGGGGCTGAAAGCTCCAGAGTTGGCTTCCTTGGAGGGCAGTTATGAACATGACAATGAACTGGCCACACTAGTGGTTGGGTTGAGTGATATCACCATCATCAATATGTCCATGGAAAACACAACAGAAATGAAGGATATTTTACAGATTGTGGTCCATGCTTTTCTTAGAATGAAAAAAATAGGAAAGAGACCCAACTGCCAGTTTGTACATCAGAATGTGAGTGATGTGTCCGCTCACGAAAAGAATATGAGAGACAGGAAGAAACTTCTGGAACAACTGAATGAAATGACAAAAGTAGCTGCAGAGATGGAAAAGAAAAGTGAAATCAAAACTTTCAGTGAGGTGATGGACTACAATCTGGAGAAAGACAACTGGTACATTCCTGGGCTCTGGCTTGGGGTCCCACCAATGGCTCCAGTAAATTCTGGGTACAGTGAACATGTGTCTGAATTGAAAAAGTATTTATTAGAGTTAATGAGAAGCAAAGAATCACTGCACAGGCCTTTAACTATTCCTGAATTTAGAACATGGATAGAAAGTTTATGGAACGCTGTAAAACATGAGAAATTCCTCTTCAGTTTCAGGAACAGCCTGGTGGCAGAAGCTTATAATAAACTGTCTATAGAATACTCACAGTGGGAATGGGAGTTTCGAAAAGCTGTCTATGATTGGCTGATCCGTACAGAGACAAACATTAAGAATCAGACTACAGAGAGTCTAAATGATGAACTTTGCTCTGAATGTAAGAATGAGCTCAACAATTTGTTGATTATTAGAGAAAGTGAAATGCTGAAATTGCTGGAAAATTACTTTGACAAGAAAAATGAAAATGTTAATCTAATAGAACGATACAAACAAGATTTTATTCTGAGCACAACATTCCTGAAGGAGGAGTTGAAAAGGAATTCTCTTATAAAGTTTGATGAGGCTGTCTCAATTCAGAAAGGAAAATTCAAGATTCAGAATATACAAAATAATTCCCAGAAATTGATTGAAGACAAAATCACAGATCTCCTCAGGAGGTGCCGAGAGAAGGAAAAAAAACTGAATGATAAAGAGTTAAAGAGAGAATTTGAGGAGATGTGGAAGGGGACACTGACAGATCTACAGATAGAGAAATTAAAAACACGCATTGTCGGTAGATCTATGTTAGATCAGCTGATGAATGACATGAGCAATAGAGGATCTGCTGTAAATCAACACTTACTGAGTGTGAAGGACTTGGCAAATATCACACAATCTGATTTCAAGATGAATGAGAAATATATTGAGAGTGGACTTTTGGAGAAATTCTTTAATACATTTGGTCTTAAGCAGAGAAATAAACATTTTGACGAAATAAATAAATTTGCTCATTTTCTTACAGATAACTGTAACAAATATATCAGAGGGAAGGTGGAAACTGGAGAGGACTATAGTGACAACTACTGCCAGGAATTACTTCATATGATTACAACAGAGATTTCTAAACAGTCCAAAAATCTTAATTTGTCCAACCGGTTTGAAGTGGATATTAAGATTCAAATTCTTGGAAAAGCTTCCAGAGAGTTTCAGAAGATGCATGATAAATTCATTAAAGAGAACGATCCAAAACTCTGTTTAGAGAAACTAAAGCCTGGATATTTGGAAACATTTATCAGCACATTTCAAGAGAAAGATATTTGTCAGACAAAAGCCAAAGAATTCTGTGAGCGATGCCTAAAACCAGCAATGATGGAATATGTTTTCCAACATCTTGGACAGAAAATAGTGGATGGCATAGTAAGTTCAGACAAGAAATTCAGCAGTAGAACATTCTTTCAAGATTTTTTACTGAAGAAGCTGCTGAAAGAAATGTCCTTCCAGAAATATGTAAAGTATTTACAGTCATATGAGGAATATACCAAAGACCAGATACTGAATTTCACTGAAACATATACAAAGCCCCAAATCCTAAAATCATTAAAAGAAAATCTGCTCTCTTCACTGGACACAAAGATAAGAGGAGCTCTGACTAAAGACAACAACTCTGTTAAAAGTTCGACAGTCTCATATTTTCTGAAAAGTGTATGCGAGACACTAAAGGAAGAATTAGTGATCCCACAGAATGCAATGCAAGCGGTCACTTTCCAGAACACGGCTGATGTTGGCCAATTTTCATCTGACATTCGGCTCTTCCTCCAAGATACAGAAACAGAAGTCTTATCAGATCTGCAATCTATGGATATAAAGTCTGTACTCTCCAGGGTGACGGTGAAGCCTCAGGATGTATTATTCAGGAAGGTTGTTGGCTGTGGGAAGCAGTGTCCATTCTGTGGTGTCCTTTGTGAGGCCGGAGGTGATGAACACAAGGAGCACTTTGCTACCATCCACAGACCCAAAGGACTGGGAACATACAGATGGAGTAATACTAACATTTTAAGCACTGATATATGTAGTACAGCTATTTTATCTGACATCACATTTAGAAATCCAGACACAGAATGGAAATCACACCCATACAAAGAGTATCGTACCATTTATCCAGATTGGTCCATACAACCAGATCCCAGCATTGAGTCATCAGATTATTGGAAATATATTTTTATGATGTTTAATGAGGAGTTTGCTAAAGAATTTACTGCAAAACCAGCAGAAATACCAGGTCGCTGGAAATCCATCACAAGAGAAAAAGCTCTGCAAAGCTTAAAGAAAATGTTCAATAGCTAAACAGAGAAGACAAATCAACAACATGTAATTCCTCATCCAACCTTTTTATCTGCAAATCATTTACTAAAATTAAAAATAATCTTTCCATTGATTTTCAATAATTGGAGAAACATTTCAAATATTTCCTCACAACCAAGGCCACAGTAATCAGGGTGTGTACAGAATTAATGAGAATCCTCTAATAATATAATGGGCTCATTGCTTCTCTCAGAAGATTCCAGAACATGTCAATTCATATTACAGGTGATTGTTGTATCCATTGACTGTGACTTTCCTAGCACTGCACTGGAAATGTTATAGTTGCTTCATATATGATATACAATATCTCTCTAGGAATGAACATCCGATTATATGTACTATAGATTATAATATAATAAAACAGAGCTTCCCTTTAGCACCCATGTTGATGGATTTCAACAATTGTGCTAAAATAGATCTCAGTATCTATAAAACAGAGGTAGGGAAGGTTTTTACGAGAAAGTTTGTTAAAATATTTGTAAGGTATGTGGAAGCCCTAGAGAGGATCGCTTTCCCCAACATTGGAGTTTAACATATAGGTGTCTGTTTATGAAACTGTGATGATTGGGGAGAACACGTTCTCCACTGATCATCTCCACACACACTGAGAATCTGTAACTGACTGACACAGAAACGGGCAGTTTATGAAGTTGTGATCTCAGCACTTCACTGGCGATCGGTCAGAATTCACACTCCCCATCGTGAACTGGGTAGTGGTGCAGAGAGAATCCTAGGGGAAGGAGGAAGATTACCCACTTCCTTCTTCCTCTTTCAGACCCTCCAACACAGTAACCATGTCCCCCTGCCATGTATATGTGTATATATAATGTGTGTATATATATATACATATAGAGTGTAGGGGGACTAATTATTTTATTAATGATGTGGGCGGTCTCCTCCGAGAATGTCCCTTACTGAGCAGTGATAATTTATCACTGCTTAACCACTTGCCGACTGCCCGCCGCATCATGACGGCGGCAAAGTGGCTTGTTATCGCAAATTGCCGTCACCTGGCGGTGGCTGCAATAACTAGCATTGTGAGTGCTCAAACTGTGTTCTGGGGGGGGGCTAGGGGGCAGGCAGGGCAGACTGAATCACTGCCAGCTACCCATGATGCCCCCCCTGCAAAGAATGGAGGTCGGTGTATGTAAACACGGATCTCCGTTCTGACAGAGGGGAAGGGCGGTGATCACAGGCTTCCTGTATATGGAAGCCGCGATCACTCCCCTCCCCCTGCCAGCCCAGCCCCCATAAAGTTAGAACACACTGAGGGAACACAGTTAACCCTTAGAGTGCCCCTGCAGGTTAACCCCTGGCATTTACACAGTAATCAATGCATTTTTATATCACTGATCAATGTATAAATGCCAATGGTCCCAAAAAAGTGTCAAAATGTCCGACATGTCTGCCCCAATATTGCAGTACCGCTAAAAATCGCAGATCGCCGCCATTACTAGTAAAAAATAAATAAAAATGAAAACCCCATAAATGAATTCCCATCATTCGTAAATGTGACAACTTTTGCGCAAACCAATCAATAAATGGCGATTGCGATTTTTTTAACCAAAAATATGAGGAAGAATATAAATCGACCAAAACCGATGAAAAAAAATATATATTATTTTTGGATTTGTATTTTAGCAAAAAGTAAGACATTTTTTTTTTTTTGCAAAATTGTCGCTTTTCTTTCGTTTATAGTGGCGATCATAAATGACGCAGAGGGGATCAATACCAGCAAAAGAAAGCTATATTTGTGGGGGAAAAAAGGATGCAAATTTCGTGTGGGTACAACGTTGCACGACCGCGCAATTGTCAGTTAAAGTGACGCAGTGCCGAATCGCAAAAAGTGCTCTGGTCCTAAAGGGTGAAATCCTTCCGGGGCTGAAGTGGTTAATAAACGGACATCTCTGTGTTTCTGTGAATTTCTGGCACAGTATCAGGGGGCGTTCTCCGATGTTGGAAGCGCTTGTAGATCGCTACACTTCACAAAATGTGAAGCGATCTACACCACTTAATAAACTGGCACCCAGAGGAGTACGATCTCCTCTGTGAATGCCGGAGAATGGAGCAGTGAAAAATTTTCTCTGCTTCATAAACGTACACCATGAAGGGGAATTCATCAAAACTGGAGCAAACAGAAACTGGAACAACTGTGCATGGCAATTAGTCAGCTTCTATCTTTTATTTCTTAAAGCTTAAAGTGTTACTAAACCCAGGAGCCTGCAGTCACTATGTCTGCTCTCCCACAATACGCAGAACATGGAAATGCAATTATTATAGTAAATATAAACTGCTAAATACCTTTTCTGATCAGCAGTATATAGCAGTTAGAGCAATCTTGTGATTATCAGTGAGTGGTGATAGCTTGTAGGAGGAGTTTTTATTCCCCTCTGACTTTCCTATGAGGCTGCAGGACCCCTGACCCTCTGTCTGGACCGTGCTGATTGGCCCTGTGCTGATTATAGCACCCTCCCATAGACTGTAAATATCAGATTATTTTTTGGAGTCTGTGGAAGAAGGAGATGATCAGAGAAGACAGGATCAAACAGCCTTTTTACACAATGCAGAGGATTAACCCTTTAGGTTCCACACTAAGGGGTATAACACGCATGCTTTACTGCAAATACAGAATTATTTTACTGTTGTGGGTTTAGTAACTTCACCTGGGGTGGCATGTTTATTGTTAACATGGTGTTCCATATTTAAATAAGCCCCATCTTCAGATCACGTTACCCACCACAACACATTTGTGAGGAAGAGACCCTTGTCCTCTCCACGTTGTAATAAGCTACTTCATCAATGCAGATGTTTGGAAGGTGGCAGTGGGTTATAGGGGGGATAAGGATGACAGGGGTGGGGTGTTAGAAAGGTGGCATTGGGTGCCAGGTGTGGTGAGAATGACAGGGGTTAGTGTATTAGAAAGGTTGCACTGGGGTGCCAGGTGTGATAAACATGAGGGTGACAGGGGGTGGGGTGTTAGCAAGGTTGCAGTGAGGTGCTAGGAGCAATGCTGTATCTTGGCCTAGGCCAACAAGGCCCAGGCCTAGGGCGGCACTTTGCTGGGGGGCAGCACAAAAAGAATCCCCGCCGGCTTGCACTACACTTTTAGTCTTATGGGGTGGACTGGGCCGAGAGACGAACTGGTCTGGCACCCCCATAAAGCGGCTGCACTTGCTGCCGGTATGACAATACCAGCAGGCCCCTATCAGAGGGGGACAGCCCATACATATGTAGGGGACCCGAGGCGTCCCAAGGGGCCCAGGTGATGGGCCCCAACCAATGAGTTGTTGTGCTGCCCCATAGCCAAACAGGAAGTGTGGGGAAATCTCTTAAGGAAATCCATTCCAATCCCCCCAAGGCCCTCAGAACTAGTGTCCGCACTAGGAAATTTCAGGGCGGGTCTTAAACAGGAAGGGGTGTGGCCTTGACAGGAAAGGGTGGCTTATATTTAAATTAGGGGGTGCATTAGTTTAGTCAGGCCTAGGGCAGCACATAACCTAAATACACGGCTGGCTAGGAGGGATAAGGATGACAGGGGAGAGAGAAAAATAAAAAAGGCACAGAAAGAGAGAAAAAAGGATCACAAATATGAAAAAAGAAAACGTAACACATTTTTGGCACAATCTGTATTATTTATGAATTTAGCAATTGGGAAATAAATGTATTTCTTGAAAGTTTAGAAACATCTATTCCCTCATATACACATCTACAGGCTGTAACTGATGCTGTAAAGACATGAACAGTAATGTTATCCCGTTTATGGGAATTACTGCCTCTTGAAATCCACTACAGGTTGTGTCCTCATGCTGTTATGGGAGGCGGATCTTCCATCAATCAAGATGTGACATCCCACCCACTGTGTTCTTTTTTTTTTTTTAGTTACTGGGCATGGAGGAGGAGGGAGGGACTGGGCTGTCATTTAGGATCTGTACACACACCCACATGTGTGATGTCATACCATGTGACCTGACTAGCTCAGCTCAAACAGGAAATATTCTCTCCAGCAATAGAGACCAAACTGAGCATGTGCAGCAGGACTTGTCCAGAGTGACCCTGCAGGAGGGGAGGATCAAAGAAGACAGGATCAAACAGCCTTTTTACACAATGCAGATGATTAACCCCTTAGGTTCCACAGTGAGTATAACAAGCATGCTTTACTGCATATAAAGACTGACATTACTGTTGTGGGTTTAGTAACACTTTAACTGAACAAGCTGAAGATAGAAGCTGATTGGTTGCCATGCACAGCTGCTCCATGTTCTGTCTGCTCCAGTTTTGCTAAATCCCCTCATTGTGTTTCGGGATATACAGTCCTTCCATTACAACCTACAAAAATAATTTTGCTATCACTAAGGAGTGTGCTTATAATCAACGTGCATAGCAATTTGCACAGTGAAAGTACATGTACATTCGTTTTGTGTTAAGGGGGCAAATAAACCAATGTCATTGGGTTATTTCCTGTGCTGGACATTTTTTTCTTCTTCAAAATACCAAAAATTAATGTTTTTCATTGATCTGCAAAATACTGGATTTGGCCACTAGAAGGTGCTAAATATTTCCTATTATAATTAGTGCCATCTAGTGCCCAAATACAGTATTTTCCATTTTAAATTAATGAAAAATACCAATTTAGCACAGGAAATGGCCAAACAACATTTATTTGTTTTGCCCCATTTACACAGAATGAATGTACATGCCCTTTCCTGGACAAAGTGCAAATTGCTTTTGTAACCCTAAGTTTTTTTTTAAATAAAGGTAATTTTAAAAGTGTGTATATTCCATGTATAACCACATTGTCATGTTAATCTCAGCGATGTATCCTTCCTATTCTTACTTCATGTATAATTTGGATAAAATAATCCTTTCTCATGATCTTTCTTTTGCTGTACCTAAGATAACTGTATTGTTATATTTTGGAATGATCAGGGGTTAGTGGTGGGTAAGAGTAAGTAAATGGTTAGATTAGATTAATTGTCTGTTTAAAGCTGACCTATCATTAGATATAAGTAAATTATTGGTAATGTTGAACCCTACCAGGTATTCATTACCTCTTACAGAGACCACGATACTTCCTCTGACAATGCCGTCATCTGATTTTCACTTCAGACAGCGCCATCTTTGTTCAGGCATCATCCAGGGTCACCATCTTCTGCCAGGGCTGAGATGTCGGCGCAGTGATGACAAAGTCAAAGGAATCCTTGTGTCTGTGCAATTCTGGCTGTGTTCACTAATGCTTGACACAGATCAACCTCTGCTGCAGCCTCTCACCTTATGACTTGCTACAATTTTATGATGTTGCGGTCCTATCACTGGGGGAGAGGAGACTGAGAAAATGCTTTCTCTGGCCTGCAGCAGACTGATGACATCATCTAAGTCTAGGTAAAGTTTCAAATGGATTTCAAGGATGAAGATGGGTTTTTAAAGATAAAATATGGAGCTTTAAAAATAAGAATAATGTTTACTGTCAGTAATATAGTGAGGCAGTCTTGTAAAGCTACTGAAAGGTCTACAATTAGGATTGGGTTTAGTAATTAGATTACAGTCTCAGGGGTTGGTGTGATAATCATTTTATGTCAATTGATTGTAAACTCCACTGATGCTAAGAACTCCTAACAGAGGAAATGAGAACAAAAATAAACACTTTCTATACACATACCGTGGTCTTGTGTTATCTTTGAACCTCTTGCAGATCGGCCATTGAACATGTTTGACCAGTACCCTCCCCTATCATACCACAATGCCCTATGGGAGTCAAGCTCCTATGCATGGGCAGTCTTGTTATCTGCCTGTGATTGGCCACAGCAGACCATAGGCCAAAGGTACAGAGCCAGTGAGAGTGATCATCATGACCAATCACAAAAAGTAAAAAAGGCCGCAGCAAGCATCAAAAAATCAAGACCTGACATCAACCTGATTATGAGCAATATCTTCCAATAACACTCCCTTCCTCTTCCCTTCCCTTTAATACATGTTTTTAAGATTTTTTTAAATTAAAAAAAATAAAAAAAATGTAATCATTTTTAAAAATTGTCAGTAGTGCTCCATTGGAGGTTTTTTTTCATTCAGAGTGAAGTTCTGAGAAGGAGATTTCCCTATGGAACATTATTTCTTGTATTTCTTGTATTTAAACATTTTTATGTCATTTGTACCAGTCTAATCACATGCGTCTATAGATGTGTTAGCATTGTTTCAGATTTTTAGTATTCTGTGTATTTGGGTTCTGCTGGGCACAGTGATCCGTCTCATATCCACTTCCGTTTCCATTTTGCGCTTCATCATTTTCCGCCCTCACCACTATACTGTCATAGTATATATAGTTGCCCCTACACAACATGGCCCCTAGCTGAGCCTGACGAAGAACCACGAATGATCCGAATGAGCGCCAATCCCGCTGAGTGTCTGCCGGAAGTGACGCCAACATCCTGCTCTAGATTGCCGAGACCTGCTCCTCCTCCGTCCATAGCGCTGGTAGTACTGGGAGTCACCAGTGCGACTGCGCGATTGTAGTGGCACAGCGGTCCCCTCGACAACCTCACCCGGACACCGCGGATGAACTTACCATTTCCATCATCTTTGTTCCACACACCATTGTGAGTGTATAGGCTTCTGTCACCCATTAAATGATTCCAAATACTGCACTTAGAGGCGCTGCTTCTTTCTCCTATTTCTTCCAGAGTTCTTCCTTTGCTCTTCCCAGCGTGCTGCTACCAAAGACTAAAGAGCAAACCTCTGTACCCCACACAGCACACCTCTGTACCCCACACAGCACGCCTCTGTACCCCTACACAGCACACCTCTGTACGCCACACAGCACACCTCTGACCCCACACAGCACGCCTCTGTACCCCACACAGCACGCCTCTGACCCCACACAGCACGCCTCTGTACCCCACACAGCACGCCTCTGTACCCCACACAGCATGCCTCTGTACCCCACACAGCACACCTCTGTAACCCACACAGCACACCTCTGTACCCCTACACAGCACACCTCTGTACCCCACACAGCACACCTCTGTACCCCACACAGCACGCCTCTGTACCCCCACACAGCACACCTCTGTACCCCACACAGCAAACCTCTGTACCCCACACAGCACACCTCTGTAACCCCACACAGCACACCTCTGTACCCCAAACAGCACACCTCTGTACCTGTTAGAAGCCTTCTTTAATCTAATATCTAATATTTCTGTATTAACAATACTAACCAGCATAAATGTGTTGGATCTCGAGAATAATTGAGATATATATATATTTTATCTCTTCTATATTTGGAAAAGTAACAAATATAGTTTGCAGTTTGTATTTAAAGTTATAATAAAATGTTTAGTAGCAAGCATTTCTTTGGAAGTTAACACATAGAAATAATTAGGAGTTAGTTCTCTTATCATTCCCCAATCCCAAGGGTATAAGGTTTCAACATGTCTTAAGTTGCAGAGTGTTTAAAAGGTTTGATTTAAGAATATAAGTTCTTTATACTATAATATTTCTTTATTAGGATATTAATAAGTGAAGGACATTTCATATGAATATATACTTATTGATGTGTGTAACATTATTTGATTTAGAGGATAGAAAAAGTTATATTGTATAAGAATATGGTTGTACATAAGGCTTTTGCCCAATCCCCAGGTTTAATATAGTTGTGTATTGAATTTCAGTGGGCATCTCGTCAGGGAGGGTGGTCGTTAGACTAAAAGTTTAGGCTGAAACATTTAAATAGTTTTGGTGGTACTACAAGACATATGAGGACTTTAAACCAACCCTTTTTAGGAAGGAGGGGGTTTTGAGTAGAAGGTTTTGAACAAAGACTTTTAAAAAATCAGATTGGGAGACACACAAGGAAACTGCTCACACACACACACCCACACAGATATACATCTGATTTTATACACAATCTTCATCTCAAGATTATAACTTCATTATTGATATTTTTACATTTTGTATTGTAATATTGTTCTTGTAATATTTTACTATTTTGTTATTAACCACTTGCCAACGGCTGATCGGCATTTGACGGCGACAAGGTGGCTCTGTAACGCAAATCGCCGTCATATGACGGCGGCCACGAGATCGCGCCCAGTGAGCACGCGCCCGCGTGCTCACTGTGTCCGGGGAGGGCCAGGGAGCGGGTGCGGCGGATTCGATCTCCGCCGGCCACCCGCGATGCCCCCCCCGGAGTGAAAGAACGGAGGTCCGTGTAAGTAAACACGGATCTCCGTTCTGTGAGGGGGGAAGGGCTGTGATCACAGCCTTCCTCTACACGGAAGCTGTGATCGCTTCCCTTCCCAAGCCAGGGCAGCCCACACACACAGTAAGAACACACCCAGGGAACACAGTTAACCCTTAGAGCGCCCCCTGCAGGTTAACCCCTTCACTGCCAATGGCATTTACACAGTAATCAGTGCATTTTTATAGCACTGATCGCTGTATAAATGCCAATGGTCCCAAAAAAGTGTCAAAATGGTCCGACATGTCAGTTGAAATATTGCAGTACCGCTAAAAATCGCAGATCGCCGCCATTACTAGTAAAAAAAATAAAATAAATAAAAACCCCAGAAATTAATTCTCATCATCTGTAAACGCGACCACTTTTGCGCAAACCAATCAATAAGCGCAATTGTGATTTTTTTTATCACAAATATGAGGAAGAATATAAATCGGCCTAAACCGGTGAAAAAAATGTTTTTTTATATTTTTTTTTTTGGATTTGTATTTTAGCAAAAAGTAAGAAATTTGGGTTTTTTTTGCAAAATTGTCGCTCTTCTTTTGTTTATAGCGGCGATCAGAAATGACGCAGAGGTGATCAAATACCACCAAAAGAAAGCTCTATTTGTGGTAAAAAAAAAGGACGCAAATTTCGTTTGGGTACAACATCGCATGACCGCGCAATTGTCAGTTAAAGCGAAGCAGCGCCGAATCGCAAAAAGGGCTCTGGTCCTAAAGGGGGAAATCCTTCCGGTCCTTAAGTGGTTAAATCGATTTTTGAGTTTTTACACAAGAACTGAACGGACTTTCTTGGGACTTTTCTCACCAATATAAGTTACAGAATATCGAGAGAATATTCTCATTTTTTTTTCCAATTCTTTATTTATTGAGAACACACAGAATGTACAGAGACCTATAACAGTGTAAAGCTGGTACAGTTCATTACATGAGAATATTCTCATATTTAACACCGACCCCCGGGCACGCCCACGCAGCGCGTGGCGGCCACGTGCGTGCGCCAATGCCACCTGTGAGTATGCGCCGGGAGCGTGCAAAGGGGCGGACGTCCATGGACATCCCCCCGGCAATTGAGATCCACGCTGTAGCCGTCTTTCGGCTATAGAGCAGATCTCTACTGGTTAATGGTGGCCATAAGCACTTGACAAATGATCTTTTTTTTTCAGTCAATCGATAGTAATCCGAACAAACCATATGCCACACATGGGGGGAGTGGATTCCAGTTGATAGTTGGAAGATATAATAGTAAGTTATTGATCGTATCCCTGTTTACTCCATGCAATCTCATGATCGGTTTGATCAAAATACAGTCACATTCATGACTGCCATCTCAGTACTGCCAATCAATGCAAAGTGATAATATTCCACCCTTGCTGATCAAATCTGATCTAAACTGAATCTAAATTGATCAGAAGGGAAGCTATGGCAATTTGATGTATTTCTGATTCGATAGCTTTAAACAAATCACACATTGACTGGATATGAAAAATGAAGCATGTATCACCACCATAAGTGCCTGTTCACAGATGCATTGGGACTGCGCTGAACAGCTATACACAGTGGATTCCAATGCATAAACAAATTGCCTTGATTCCTAATGTGTCAGTTTACACCACCACGTTGCTGTGGTGTGTGCTGAAAAGAAGTGCTCAATGTAGTAATTTTTGTTATTGCATCACAACCGGCTGAGTTGAATAGAAATGAATGAAATGTAATTTTGATTTCAATGAAGTTAAGACAAAATCACACTGACCTACAAACAGTGTGCATCAGTGGGTGAGATTCTAATGTAAACAAGCCCTCAGTGGTATAATGGCTACAAATTGCAGAAAGAAAAAAAAGAGTTGCATTTTGGGTAATAATGGGGGAAAGAAAAT
>BLSH010465253.1:18243-34719 GCA_018402905.1 Glandirana rugosa
GACGACAAATAGAGAATGACATAATAAACAACAGGAAAAAGGTACAACCACCCCTCCAGATTTTCCCCACTTGATCAGCGCCACAGGTTATATCTAGCAATGCCAAATATTGTATTCTAACCAGGGGGAAGTGTCCCTTCTCTTTGCATTTCCACTACCACTTCCTCGAGATGTTGTTCCATTTCCTCATTTGTTGGTTGGGTATAATCCTTCCTTTCCTTGTACATTCTATTGTTTTTTAGAACGACGACGCTTGTCAGTGGCTCGGTTTCCTTCAATCTTGCTTTTTGATTCCAGCTGCAAAAAAGAAGAAAAAGTTTATAGTGGACAATATAGAAAAAGGACAACAAATAATACAGTAAGAGATAAACAGCAGGATAAGCCTGGAAGCATGGTATCAGGGGCCCACATGGTATCACAGGTTGTCACCAAGACAGGCCTGAAAGAACTGGATTAGAGATCGGTGGTATGACAGGTGGTCACTGGCACAGACCTAGAAGTACTGGATTGAGGCCCACGTGGGACCATAGGCTATCACCAGCACTGGCCTACAAGTATTGGATCAGTGGCCCATGTTATGCCATAGGTAGTCACCGGTACATGCCTGGAAGTACAGGATTAATGGCCCATGGCACAGCACATGTAGTCACCGGTACATGCCTGGAAGTACAGGATTAATGGCCCATGTCACAGCACAGGTAGTCACTATCACATGTCTGGAAGTACAGGATTAATGGCCCATGGCACAGCACATGTAGTCACCGGCACATGCCTGGAAGTACAGGATTAATGGCCCATGTCACAGCAGAGGTAGTCACTATCACATGCCTGGAAGTACAGGATTAATGGCCCATGTCATAGCACAGGTTGTCACCGCCACATGTCTAGTAGTACTGGATCAGGGGCCTATGTGCTATGACAGTGCTGCCCTGCTCCAGGCTTTGCTGTCTATATGTAAGATTATGGCATAAAAAACACAATATGTTGAATTGTATAGATCGTGGATACTTACAAAATCTTTCCTACGCAGATGCAGATGACGACCAACATGAAAAAAACCCCACTGAGTACCACCGCTATGAGAGCCAGGAACCAAACAGGGACTATTACAAAAGAAGGAAAGAAGAAGTTATTTTCACTGAAAAGAGCACATTTAAGCACTTCTAAATGTATCTGGATGATAACATAGCTGGGTAAAATTAATCATGTGGAACTCCAGGTTGGGAAATTGAGAACAAATTTTATGTCTCCTCACTTGGGGAGATTTCCTCTCTTTGTGTCCTGGTGAGCACACGGGAAGGAAGAAGAAATCTTCCCAACTCCTTCCCACACCATATCAACTCGTTTTGGCTGGAGCCCTGCTTTAAATGATAATTAATATTACACTAGCTGCATTAAGCCTATTATTATTTCAGAACATTTCACTTACCTTGCACCTGGATGTGATACCAAGCCCGGATATCTCCTGTGGAATCTCGGCCTCCGGGTTCTTCCTGCATCCTCTGACCAGCTGGCAAAAGGTGTTGATAGTCTTTTCCCATAACTGGAATATGCTGATGGTCTCTATCCAGCAAAGCAACATGGTCTAGATCTAGAATGACAGAAAAGAAATAAAGATATAAATTTCTCAGGTACATCCTTGGGTTACATTATCTATATGGATACAAAATCACAAGCATAAATGTTATTTATACATAAGAGCTGCTATTATTTCCCCACCGTGGTCATCCAGATTCCAGCCTTGGGTAAAATAAGCTGGACCGTTCTGATGTGGCTGTGATAAAATAAGTGTGAAAAAGCTCTGTTGGCTGGATGCAGATATTTCCTGGCTCATGCGCTGCATGCTAGTTCTGGGGCAGTGGGCCAGAACTTATTCACTAAGGCACGGACTTGACATAAGTATGCGGTCCCTGAGTCAGGGAATGGTTACTTCCATTAGAGCCTTCTCACACAGGTGTTTTGCTTCATGACAAAGAATATGTATTTGCTTAGAACTGATAATGGCACTTCTTTTTTAGAACCCCAAATTCCATAAATGCTTTGACTATTGGACATTCATAAAATATACATGCAGGGACGGCACCAGGGGGGTGTATGAAAGTCCCTTAGCACTACCAAAAAATAAAAGAAAGACTGGGCAAGCATCTATAAGACCCCATACACATTATACAAATGTGTTGTCTGATTTCCTTTAGATTTACCAAAATCAGTAGTGCAAGGGCCTGCCTGACTGCATACAAATTGAAATGCTAAGGCCTCATACACACGGACGTTTTGTGACGCCAGCGTTTTCTGGCGTTTTTTGCAGCTCTCCATGTCAGTCAATGGCCCCATAATAACGCTGAAGTTTTTGAGCTGTAGAGGGCGTCGGCGTTAGTGAGCTATAACTAGAACCCATGGCCAGCGTATTCTAAGGCTGTAACGTTTTAGCAATTTTTTACACCGACACTCACTAACAACGCTCACTAACGCTGTACCGGCGTTAACTGGCGTTCTTTGACGCCGACGTTTTTAGGTTGAAAAATAGCAGAGGGCTGATTATTTAAAAAAAATGCCTATTGACGCCGACACTCACTAGCGCCGATGCATAACGTCGAAAAACAGATTTTTTTCCCTGACGTTGGGCCCGACGTTTTGTTTATTCTTTAAGATACGCCTGTGTGTATGAGGCCTTAAAGTCTGACTTCATATTATATGGTTTTGGCAAATCTGAAGGAAAAAATATTACAGAAAATTGTATCGTGTGTCGGTACACAGCACAGGCAAGCATAAGGAGGGAAGGTACTCCATGTTCCACCTCCCGCTGCTGTGTTGGCCTGGCCTCCGGGCATTTAGGAGACCGGACAGGATGTGCATGGAATTCAATGCCCCAGAAGTCTCCCAAGTTTTCAATCCCCTCAACTAGTTTTCCTGCCCACTGTAAGTGCAAGTCTTCCCTAATAGCAGCATGGATGGAGGAATCTCTATTATATTTAGGCAGCCAAATAATGATTGCAGGATGCAGTCACTGTTTGCACAATATTTACCCCCTGGCTCAGGCAAATTTTGAAGAGACTTTTGTAGGGACCGGTGATACTTTCAGAGCTTGAATTGTGGCCATTTCAGTTCAGTAGGAATCAGACAAAATTTAAGTCACTGATTAGAGCACTGATTTCAAATGATTACGTTATATTCTCTTACCTTTATCCTGAGTGTCTGGGGGCTGAGACGTCACATCTGCCTTGGTATCTTCACCAGAGAGCTCGGACTCCACAGGTACATCCATCTCATGTGCCTTGGTATCTTCACCAGAGAGCTTGGACTCCGCAGGTACATCCATCTCATGTGCTTTGGTATCTACAGCTGAGAGATTGGACTCCGCAGCTAAATCTTCCTCATCTGCCATTCTTCACAATCCACCTATGAACTCAGGTTCTGCAGATTCATATGGCACATCCGCTTTGTACTCCTCAGGTGCGAGCTTGGGCTCTGCAGATTCATATGGCACGTCCGCTTTGTGCTCCTCAGGTGCGAGCTTGGTCTCTGCAGATTCATATGGCGCATCCACTTTGTGCTCCTCAGGTGCGAGCTTGGGCTCTGCAGATTCATATGGCGCATCCACTTTGTGCTCCTCAGGTGCGAGCTTGGGCTCTACAGATTCATATGGCGCATCCACTTTGTGCTCCTCAAGTGCGAGCTTGGTCTCTGCAGATTCATATGGCGCATCCACTTTGTGCTCCTCAGGTGCGAGCTTGGGCTCTACAGATTCATATGGCACGTCCGCTTTGTGCTCCTCAGGTGCGAGCTTGGTCTCTGCAGATTCATATGGCGCATCCACTTTGTGCTCCTCAGGTGCGAGCTTGGGCTCTGCAGATTCATATGGCACATCCGCTTTGTGCTCCTCAGGTGCGACCTTGGGCTCTGCAGATTCATATGGCGCATCCACTTTGTGCTCCTCAGGTGCGAGCTTGGGCTCTGCAGATTCATATGGCGCATCCACTTTGTGCTCCTCAAGTGCGAGCTTAGGCTCTGCAGATTCATATGGCGCATCCACTTTGTGCTCCTCAGGTGCAAGCTTGGGCTCTGCAGATTCATATGGCACGTCCGCTTTGTGCTCCTCGGGTGCGAGCTTGGGCTCTGCAGATTCATATGGCACGTCCGCTTTCTGCTCATCAGGTGCGAGCTTGGGCTCTGCAGATTCATATGGCGCATCCACTTTGTGCTCCTCAGGTGCGAGCTTGGGCTCTGCAGATTCATATGGCGCATCCACTTTGTGCTCCTCACCTGCAAGCTTGGACTCCTCAGATGCATATAGCACATTCGCTTTGTGCTCCTCAGGTGCGGGCTTGGGCTCTTCAGATGCATATAGCACATCCGCTTTGCTCTCAGGTGCGAGCTTGGGCTCTGCAGATTCATATGGCACATCCGCTTTGTGCTCCTCAGGTGCGACCTTGGGCTCTGCAGATTCATATGGCGCATCCACTTTGTGCTCCTCAGGTGTGAGCTTGGGCTCTGCAGATTCATATGGCACATCCACTTTGTGCTCCTCAGGTGTGAGCTTGGGCTGTGCAGATTCATATGGCGCATCCACTTTGTGCTCCTCACCTGCAAGCTTGGACTCCTCAGATGCATATAGCACATCCACTTTGTGCTCCTCAGGTGCGGACGTGGGCTCTTCAGATGCATATAGCACATCCGCTTTGCTCTCCTCAGGTGCGAGCTTGGGCTCTTCAGATGCATATAGCACATCCACTTTGTGCTCCTCAGGTGCGAGCTTGGGCTCTTCAGATGCATATAGCACTTCCGCTTTGCGCTCCTCAGGTATGAGCTTGGGCTCTTCAGATGCATATAGCTCGTCCGCTTTGCGCTCCTCAGGTTCGAGCTCGGGCTCTTCAGATGTATATAGCACATCTGCTTTGTGCTCCTCAGGTGCGAGCTTGGGCTCTTCAGATGCATATAGCAAGTCCGCTTTGTGCTCCTCAGGTGCGAGCTTGGGCTCTTCAGATGCATATAGCACATCCGCTTTGTGCTCCTCAGGTATTAGCTTGGGCTCTTCAGATGCATATAGCACGTCCGGTTTGTGCTCCTCAGGTGCGAGCTTGGGCTCTTCAGATGCATATAGCACGTCCGCTTTGTGCTCCTCAGGTGCGAGCTTGGGCTCTTCAGATGCATATAGCACGTCAGCTTTATGCTTCTCAGGTGCGAGGTCAGGCTCTTCAGCTGCATATAGCACATCCACTTTGTGCTCCTCACCTGCGAGCTTGGGCTCTTCAGATGCATATAGCGCGTCCGCTTTGTGCTCCTCAGGTGCGAGCTTGGGCTCTGCAGATTCATATAGCGCATCCACTTTGTGCTCCTCAGGTGCGAGCTTGGGCTCTGCAGATTCATATGGCATGTCCGCTTTGTGCTCCTCAGGTGCGAGCTTGGAAGCCTCAGATGCATATGGCACATGCGCTTTGTGCTCCTCAGGTGCGAGCTTGGGCTCTGCAGATTCATATGGCACATCCGCTTTGTGCTCCTCAGGTGCAAGCTTGGGCTCTGCAGATTCATGTGGCACATCCGCTTTGTGCTCCTCAGGTGCGACCTTGGGCTCTGCAGATTCATATGGCGCATCCACTTTGTGCTCCTCAGGTGCGAGCTTGGGCTCTGCAGATTCATATGGCGAATCCACTTTGTGCTCCTCAGGTACGAGCTTGGGCTGTGCAGATTCATATGGCGCATCCACTTTGTGCTCCTCACCTGCAAGCTTGGACTCCTCAGATGCATATAGCACATCTGCTTTGTGCTTCTCAGGTGCGGGCTTGGGCTCTTCAGATGCATATAGCACATCCGCTTTGCTCTCCTCAGGTGCGAGCTTGGGCTCTTCAGATGCATATAGCACGTCTGCTTTGCGCTCCTCAGGTGCGAGCTTGGGCTCTTCAGATGCATATAGCACATCCACTTTGCGCTCCTCAGGTGCGAGCTTGGGCTCTTCAGATGCATATAGCACATCCACTGCGCTCCTCAGGTGCGAGCTTGGGCTCTTCAGATGCATATAGCACTTCCGCTTTGTGCTCCTCAGGTATGAGCTTGGGCTCTTCAGATGCATATAGGTCGTCCGGTTTGTGCTCCTTAGGTGCGAGCTTGGGCTCTTCAGATGCATATAGCACATCTGCTTTGTGCTCCTCAGGTGCGAGCTTGGGCTCTACAGATGCATCGCTTTGTGCTCCTCAGGTACGAGCTTGGGCTCGTCAGTTGCATATAGCACGTCCGGTTTGTGCTCCTCAGGTGCGAGGTCAGGCTCTTCAGCTGCATATAGCACATCCACTTTGTGCTCCTCACCTGCGAGCTTGGGCTCTTCAGATGCATATAGCACATCCGCTTTGTGCTCCTTAGGTATGAGCTTGGGCTTTTCAGATGCATATAGCACATCTGCTTTGTGCTCCTCAGGTGCAAGCTTGGGCTCTTCAGATGCATATGGCACATCCGCTTTGTGCTTCTCAGGTGCGAGGTCAGGTTCTTCAGCTGCATATAGCCCGTCCGCTTTGTGCTCCTCACCTGCAAGCTTGGGCTCTTCTGATGCATATAGCACATCCGCTTTGTGCTTCTCAGGTGCGAGGTCAGGTTCTTCAGCTGCATATAGCCCGTCCGCTTTGTGCTCCTCACCTGCAAGCTTGGGCTCTTCTGATGCATATAGCACATCCGCTTTGTGCTCCTCAGGTACGAGCTTGGGCTCTTCAGTTGTATATAGCACATCCACTTTGTGCTTCTCAGGTGCGAGCTTGGGCTCCTCAGCTGCATATAGCACATCCACTTTGTGCTTCTCAGGTACGGGCTTGGGCTCCTCAGATGCATATAGCACGTCCGCTTTGTGCTTCTCAGGTACGAGCTTGGGCTCCTCAGATGCATATAGCGCGTCCGCTTTGTGCTCCTCAGGTGCGAGCTTGGGCTCTTCAGCTGCATATAGCACATCCACTTTGTGCTTCTCAGGTTCGAGCTTGGGCTCTTCAGCTGCATATAGCACATCCGCTTTGTGCTTCTCAGGTACAGTCTTGGGCTCCTCAGATGTATATAGCACATCCGCTTTGTGCTCATCTGTCAGCTCAGACTCAGGTTTGTACACCTCATCCGCTTTGGTATCTTCTCCTATTGGCATAGGCTCCACAGGTGCAAATATTATATCCTCCTTGTACTCATCGCCTGGCGGCTTGAACACAGCAGGTCTAGAACGTTCATTCAGATCTAGAATCACAGAAAAGAAAAATATGAATTTCTCAGTTTTATAATCTAAGAAAGACAAGGACAATCATATTATATTCTATTCAGCTCTTGTATGCCTAGCAGCCATTCCCTGACCCATGTGCTGAATGCTATTTCTAGGCCATTGAGTGGAAGTCTCATTCACTAAGTTGCCCTGGAACTAGCATGAGCCTTCTGAGTCAGGGGATGGTTACTTCCAGCAGAGCTTCTCACACAAAAGCTTCTCTTGTGACAAAATTGATTGTAAAGAACCTGTAATCTCCATGTAATGTGCATTGGAATTCCCATGTACTGTGTATAGGATGTATATCTATGGCTTCTATTCCCTTATTCCATCTACTGCAGGATATTTCAGGATCTTTAATTTAGCTGTCAGCAGTCATTGTCAGATCTTGTTGGACTCGGTTATAAATACCTGACACATCGGGGAAGGGAATTTTCATGTTTTCAAAAGTGACCGTTAGGCCTCATACACACGGGCGTTATCAATGCAGCGTTTTTGAGCTGTTTTTACAGCTTAATAACGCCACACCATGTTATTCAATGGCCTCATACACACGCTGATGTTTTTGAGCTGTAAGTGGCGTTGGCGTTCTTAAGCTGTAAAACTAACGCAGGACCAGCGCGTTTGGAAGCTGCAGCGCTAGAGTCGTTTTGATGCTGAGCCGGCATAACGCACAGAACCGCGGCTTAACGTTCTATACACAGCGTTAAGCCTCGTCAGGCGTTTCTCTGCCTCTATTCAAAATCAATGGTTCCCTATGGCAGCCCATTGATTTGAATACAAGTCATAGCAGAAGTCATGATGATCCGACTTGCGTGCTGAGGATCTTGAAGGGGAGCCGCCCCTTCGGTCTGGTATGAATTTTAAGGGGAACTGCGGGCTCGGATAAGGGTTTGGTATGGATTTGGGGGGGGACCCTACACCATTTCTTCAGCGTGGGGGTTCCCCCTTAAATTCCATACTAGACCGAATGGGTGTGGTAATTCTTGAGGGGGAACCCCACCCAAACTTTTTCTTCATTTTTTGCGGGGGTTCCCCTTCAAGATCCTCAGCACACAAGTCGCACCGCGAGTCGAATCATCATGATCCAACTTCTATTCAAATCAATGGGCTACCATAGGGAACTATTGATTGTGAATAGAAGCAGAGAAACGCCAGTGAAAGCTAGCGCGGAAAAACGTGCATTGACATCAATGCATAATGCTGATAAACTTGTGTTTTTAACGCATTTTTTCCTGGCGTCGGTACCAATGTTACAGCTAATTTTTGTAAACCCCTATGTGTATGAGCCCTTTATTTTCAACTGAATTCAGCAAGATTTAAAAGAGAAGTAAGGGTTTCTCTTTTCTTTTGCCTAATCTCAATCCTTATAAACTACCAATACCCACAGAGCGTTCCTGCACTCTGAAAAGTGCACAGGTTCTGTTAAAATCGGGTTAAATCCTGAGGGAGGGACTACAGGCTTTCTTGACTGGTCATAGTGACAATGGGAGAGGATGGGGGTCTGGATCCGCCCCCTCTCCTGTCATCTCTGATTGACGTCTGCTGCTTGCTCAGGAGAGTTCACATTGCATAGCTCCTCCCCCTCCTGACAGACAATCCTGAGCACACAGATGGCTTCAGTAATAGCCGGAGCAGTTCAGTGACTGTAAAAGAGGAGATCCCTGAAGTGATCTTTAGGCCCCTTTCACACTTATGTGACTTGTCCTGCGACTTGGGACTGCAAAGTCGTTCCCCATGATCTCAAATAAGTACGGTTCATATCTGTACGACTTCAAGTCATGCCGACTTCAAAGTAGTCCCTGCATTAATTTGGCCCAACTTTGAGGCAACTTGAGGTCCATAGACTTCAATGTTAAACCCTCAAAGTCGCATGCAAATCGCTCCTGATAATAGATGCGATTTCTGTACTATTTCTGTAAGACTTTGTAATGTTTTCATTGTGCCAAAGTTGCAACAAAGTCTGACCAAAGTCGTACCGATCCCAGATCACGGTATAATCGTGGCAAAATCGTTGTAAAACCAAGTCACAGAAGTGTGAAAGAGGCTCCCCCACAGTAACAGAATGGGATCTGTGTATGTAAACACAGGGATCTCCGTTCTGACAGGGGAGGAGTGCGATCGCATGCTTCCTGTATATGGGAGCCATGATCACTCTCCTCCCCCAGTCAGCCCAGCCCCCACACAGTTAGTAACACATCCCAGGGACACACAGTTAACCCTTTGATCGCCTCCTAGTGTTAACCCCTTCTCTGCCAGTGACATTTATACAGTAATCAGTGCATTTTCATAGCACTGATCGCTGTATAAATGCCAATGGTCCCAAAAAAGTGTCAAAAGCAGTGGCGGCTGCTGACATTTTAGGATGGGGGGCCAGACCCCACCCTTCCTTTTTGACCCCTCCCACTTCTCATAAACCCCACCCCTTATATATTCCGCATATTGTGTCAGGAGTATACAGCCCATCATCACCAGCTAGGGGGTATACAGCATCACCAGATAGGGGTATACAGAGCCACAAGATAGCAGTATACAGAGCCACCAGATAGCAGTATACAGAGCTCCAGATAGCAGTATACAGAGCCCCAGATAGCAGTATAATGAGCCACCATATAGCAGTATAATGAGCCACCATATAGCAGTATACAGAGCCACCATATAGCAGTATACAGAGACACCAGTGTTACAGGCTGTTTCCTGAGACTTGCAGCGTCTGCAACGCCCACAATAAGGGGCTGAGACAAGGAAGGGCATGGGGGTAACGGGCACTTCCTAATCAGCCTTTCCCATACTCCTCCTTTAATGAACGACCGTCACATGACATGCCTAAAGCAAAGCTTCTTCTAGTAAAGTGATGTGAATTGAGTGCAATGTGTATAATATTATATGTGTGTATAATATAATATAATATATGTGTATAATATAATATAAGTGTAATATAATATATGTATATAATATAATATATATGTGTGTGTAATATAATATAATATATGTGTATAATATAATAAGGTGAGATGATTACTTGTTGATGATATGGGAAATCTCGTGCTGAGTGTGATTGGCAGGGCCAACACAATCAGAAATAATAGCAATGAATTTGTCATTGTCGCTTGTCTTGTCACATACAAAAGAAAATGTGCAGTGCATTTCCATGCGTTCATGTTCAGTTTTCATAGATGTGTGTGCATTTATGTGAGTTTGCAATGCGTTGCAGTGCAGAACAATGCAGAATGATGGATTGAGTTTTTGGTTTTTTTAAATGAACATAAAAACATGGCAATGGTGATTTTAAGCTCATTGAAATGCATTAATATTTCTTGTATCTGCGTTTGTGCTATGTTTAAAATATGACAGGGACAATTATGACAGGGGCAAATATGAGAGGGGCAATTATGACGGGTCAAATATGATGGGGCACATATGACAGGGGAAATTATGATGGGGCAAATATGACAGGGGAAATTATGATGGGACAAAAAGGACAGGGGCAATTATGATGGGGTCAATTATGACATGAGCAAATATGATGGGGCAAAAAGGACAGAGGCAATTATGATGGGGTCAATTATGACAGGGCAAATAGGACTGGGCAAATATGACAGGGGCAAAAAAGGAAAATATGGGGCAATTATGATGGGTCAAATATAGCAGGGCAAATATGACAGGGGCAAATATGACAGGGACAATGACGATGGGGTAAATATGACAGGGGCAATGATGATGGTGCAAATAAGCAGGGTCATTTATGATGGAGCAAATGAGGGGAAGTATGGGGGCATAATTACCCCCAGCATTGGTGTCAGGGAATTCAATAATTACCCCCAGCATTGGTGTCAGGGAATGCAATAACCCCCAACATTGGTGTCAGGGAATGCAATAATACCCCCAACATTGGTGTCAGGGAATGCAATAATAACCCTCAATATTGGTGAAAGGGAATGCAATAATTACTCCCAACATTGGTGTAAGGGAATGCAATAATTACTCCCAACATTGGTGTTAGGGAATGCAATAATTACCCTCAACATTGGTGTCAGGGAATGCAATAATTACTCCCAACATTGGTGTCAGGGAATGCAATAATAACCCTCAATATTGGTGTAAGGGAATGCAATATTTACTCCCAACATTGGTCTCTGGGAATGCAATAATAACCCTCAATATTGGTGTAAGGGAATGCAAGAATAACCCCCCCCCCAGTGGTGTCAGGGAATGCAATAATTACCCTCAACATTGGTGTCAGGGAATGTAATAATAACCCCCAACATTGGTGTCAGGGAATGTAATAATAACCCCCAACATTGATGTCAGGGAGTATAATAATAACCCCGAACATTGGTGTCAGGGAATGCAATAATAACCCCCAGCATTGGTGTCAGGGAATGCAATAATTACTCCCAAAATTGGTGTCAGGGAATGCAATAATTACCCCCAAGATTGGTGTCAGGGAATGCAATAATTACCCCCAGCATTGGTGTCAGGGACTGCAATAATTACCCACAATATGGGGGTCAGGGAATACAATAATAACCCCCAACATTGGTGTCAGGGAATGTAATAATTACCCTCAGCATTGGTGTCAGGGAATGTAATAATTACCCTCAGCATTGGTGTCAGGGAATGTAATAATTACCCTCAGCATTGGTGTCAGGGAATGTAATAATTACCCCCAACATTGGTGTCAGGGAATGCAATAATTACCCCCAACATTGGTGTCAGGGAACGCAATAATTATCCCCAACATTGGTGTCAAGGAATGCAATAATTACCCCCAGCATTGGTGTCAGGAACTGCAATAATTACCCCCAACATTGGTGTCAGGGAATGCAATAATTACTCCAAACATTGGTGTCATGGCATGCAATAATTACCCCCAACATTGGTGTCAGGGAATGCAATAATTACCCTCAGCATTGGTGTCAGGGAATGCAATAATTACCCCAAGCACTGGTGTCAGGGAATAGAATAATAACCCCCAACATTGGTGTCAGGGAATGCAATAATAACCCCCAACATTGGTGTCAGGGAATGTAATAATTGCCCTCACCATTGGTGTCAGGGAATGTAATAATTACCCTCAGCATTGGTGTCAGGGAAAGCAATAATAACCCCCAACATTGGTGTCAGGGAATGCAATAATTACCCTCAACATTGGTGTCAAAGAATGCAATAATAACCCCCAACATTGGTGTCAGGGAATGCAATAATAACCCTCAACATTGGTGTCAGGGAATGCAATAATTACCCTCAACATTGGTGTCAGGGAATGTAATAATTACCCTCAACATTGGTGTCAGGGGATGTAATAATAACCCCCAACAATGGTGTAAGGGAAAGCAATAATTACCCTCAACATTGGTGTCAGGGAATGCAATAATAACCCTCAATATTGGTGTAAGGGAATGCAATAATTACTCCCAACATTGGTGTCAGGGCATGCAATAATTAACCTCAACATTGGTGTCAGGGAATGCAATAATTACTCCCAACATTGGTGTCAGGGAATGCAATATGTACCCCCAGCATTGGTGTCAGGGAATGTAATAATATCCCCCAACATTGGTGTTAGAGAATGCAATAATAACCCTCAACATTTGTGTCAGGGAATGTAATAATTACTACCAAGATTGGTGTCAGGGAATGTAATAATTACCCCAAGCATTGGTGTCAGGGAATGCAATAATAACCCCCAACATTGGTGTCAGGGAATGCAATAATTAACCCCAACATTGGTGTCAGGGAATGCAATAATAACCCTCAATATTGGTGTTAGGGAATGCAATATTTACTCCCAACATTGGTGTCAGAGAATGCTATATTAACCCTCAGCATTGGTGTCAGGGAATGCAATATTAACCCTCAGCATTGGTGTCAGGGAATGTAATAATTACCCTCAGCATTGGTGTCAAGGAATGAAATAATGACCATCAGCATTGGTGTCAGGGAATGCAATAATTACCCCCAGCAATGGTGTCAGGGAATGCAATAATAACCCTCAATATTGGTGTAAGGGAATGCAATATTTACTCCCAACATTGGTGTCAGGGAATGCAATAATTACCCTCAACATTGGTGTTAATGAATGCAATAATTACTCCCAACATTGGTGTCAGGGAATGCAATAATAACCCTCAATATTGGTGTAAGGGAATGCTATAATAGTCCTCAGCATTGGTGTCAGGGAATGCAATATTAACCCTCAGCATTGGTGTCAGGGAATGAAATAATGACCATCAGCATTGGTGTCAGGGAATGCAATAATTACCCCCAGCATTGGCGTCAGGGAATGTTATAATAACCCCCAAAATTGGTGTCAGGGAATGTAATAATTACCCTCAGCATTGGTGTCAGGGAATGCAATAATAACCCCCAACATTGGTGTCAGGGAATGTAATAATAACCCCCAACACTGGTGTCAGGGAATGCAATAATAACCCTCAACATTGGTGTCAGGGAATGCAATAATAACCCCCAACATTGGTGTCAGGGAATGCAATAATTACTCCCAACATTGGTGTCAGGGAATGCAATAATAACCCCCAATATTGGGGTCAGGGAATGTAATAATAACCCCCAACATTGGTGTCAGGGAATGTAATAATTACCCTCAGCATTGGTGTCAGGGAATGTCATAATAACCCCCAACATTGGTGTCAGGGAATGCAATAATTACTCCCAACATTGGTGTCAGGGAATGCAATAATTACCCTCAGAATTGGTGTCAGGGAATGTAATAATTACCCTCAGCATTGGTGTCAGGGAATATAATAATAACCCCCAACATTGATGTCAGGGAATGCAATATTAACCCCCAACATTGGTGTCAGGGAATGCAATAATTACCCTCAACATTGGTGTCAGGGAATGCAATAATTACTCCCAACATTGGTGTCAGGGAATGCAATAATAACCCTCAATATTGGTGTAAGGGAATGCAATATTTACTCCCAACATTGGTGTCAGGGAATGCAATAATTACCCTCAACATTGGTGTCAGGGAATGTAATAATTACCCTCAGCATTGGTGTCAGGGAATGTAATAATTACCCTCAGCATTGGTGTCAGGGAATGTAATAATTACCCCCAACATTGGTGTCAGGGAATGCAATAATTACCCCCAACATTGGTGTCAGGGAACGCAATAATTATCCCCAACATTGGTGTCAAGGAATGCAATAATTACCCCCAGCATTGGTGTCAGGAACTGCAATAATTACCCCCAACATTGGTGTCAGGGAATGCAATAATTACTCCAAACATTGGTGTCATGGCATGCAATAATTACCCCCAACATTGGTGTCAGGGAATGCAATAATTACCCTCAGCATTGGTGTCAGGGAATGCAATAATTACCCCAAGCACTGGTGTCAGGGAATGGAATAATAACCCCCAACATTGGTGTCAGGGAATGCAATAATAACCCCCAACATTGGTGTCAGGGAATGTAATAATTGCCCTCACCATTGGTGTCAGGGAATGTAATAATTACCCTCAGCATTGGTGTCAGGGAATGCAATAATAACCCCCAACATTGGTGTCAGGGAATACAATAATTACCCTCAACATTGGTGTCAAAGAATGCAATAATAACCCCCAACATTGGTGTCAGGGAATGCAATAATAACCCTCAACATTTGTGTCAGGGAATGCAATAATTACTCTCAACATTGGTGTCAGGGAATGTAATAATTACCCTCAACATTGGTGTCAGGGGATGTAATAATAACCCCCAACAATGGTGTCAGGGAAAGCAATAATTACCATCAACATTGGTGTCAGGGAATGCAATAATAACCCTCAATATTGGTGTAAGGGAATACAATAATTACTCCCAACATTGGTGTCAGGGCATGCAATAATTAACCTCAACATTGGTGTCAGGGAATGCAATAATTACTCCCAACATTGGTGTCAGGGAATGCAATATGTACCCCCAGCATTGGTGTCAGGGAATGTAATAATATCCTCCAACATTGGTGTTAGAGAATGCAATAATAACCCTCAACATTTGTGTAGGGAATGTAATAATAACTACCAAGATTGGTGTCAGGGAATGTAATAATTACCCCAAGCATTGGTGTCAGGGAATGCAATAATAACCCCCAACATTGGTGTCAGGGAATGCAATAATTACCCCCAACATTGGTGTCAGGGAATGCAATAATAACCCTCAATATTGGTGTCAGGGAATGCAATATTTACTCCCAACATTGGTGTCAGGAAATGCAATAATCACCCTCAACATTGGTGTTAGGGAATGCAATAATTACTCCCAACATTGGTGTCAGGGAATGCAATAATAACCCTCAATATTGGTGTAAGGGAATGCAATAATTACCCCCCTCATTGGTGTCAGGGAATGCTATATTAACCCTCAGCATTGGTGTCAGGGAATGCAATATTAACCCTCAGCATTGGTGTCAGGGAATGTAATAATTACCCTCAGCATTGGTGTCAAGGAATGAAATAATGACCATCAGCATTGGTGTCAGGGAATGCAATAATTACCCCCAGCAATGGTGTCAGGGAATGCAATAATAACCCCCAACATTGGTGTCAGGGAATGCAATAATAACCCTCAATATTGGTGTAAGGGAATGCAATATTTACTCCCAACATTGGTGTCAGGGAATGCAATAATTACCCTCAACATTGGTGTTAGGGAATGCAATAATTACCCTCAACATTGGTGTTAATGAATGCAATAATTACTCCCAACATTGGTGTCAGGGAATGCAATAATAACCCTCAATATTGGTGTAAGGGAATGCTATAATAGTCCTCAGCATTGGTGTCAGGGAATGCAATATTAACCCTCAGCATTGGTGTCAGGGAATGAAATAATGACCATCAGCATTGGTGTCGGGGAATGCAATAATTACCCCCAGCATTGGCGTCAGGGAATGTTATAATAACCCCCAAAATTGGTGTCAGGGAATGTAATAATTACCCTCAGCATTGGTGTCAGGGAATGCAATAATAACCCCCAACATTGGTGTCAGGGAATGCAATAATAACCCCCAACATTGGTGTCAGGGAATGTAATAATAACCCCCAACACTGGTGTCAGGGAATGCAATAATAACCCTCAACATTGGTGTTAAGGGACTGTGGTTACAACCCCCAATAATAACGTAAGGGACTGTGGTTACAACTCCCAATAATAACGTAAGGGACTGTGGTCACAACCCCCAATAATAATGTAAGGGACTGTGGTTACAACCCCCAATAATAACGTAAGGGACTGTGGTTAC
>BLSH010465276.1:9025-24135 GCA_018402905.1 Glandirana rugosa
TATATAATAAATGTCATTCTCATGTTTCCAGGCAGAAAGAATGACATTTATTATATAAAAGTGCATGCAGGGCTCTGGGCAAACCACTAGGGACAAAGGGGATGTGTAATGATTTCATACAGTAACGTAATCTATAAGATTACAGTGTACTGTATGTGCTGTGTGTGTTTCACTTTTTGAATTTACTGCCGGTCTCCGCCCTGTGCGACGCTCGCAGGGAACGGAGCCCGAGGCACACAGAGGCATCGGAGCTGCGGACACAGCTCGCAGACACGCTGACACCGCGGGAGGACATCGCTGGATCCAGGGGACAAGGTGAGTAGCGCTGCCTGGATCCAGCGATGCAAGCCCGAGTGTGGCTCAGGGTTACCGCTTTAGGTACTGAAAATCCACCCCGAGCCACACTCGGGAATACCGCTAAGGAGGTTAACCCAGAGGAGCTGCTGATGTTTGGGTCCCCTGACTCCGGATGTCAATGACCTTCCTGGCAATGCCACACCCTCTGACACACCAAGAATGGCATGAAAAGATTTATTTGGGCAACGAACCATAAAACAATAACCAGAGTTAGGAAAAGCAGTAATAAACTTTTTAATAAATACACAGAAACAGTTACAAAACAATGTGTGGCTCAGTAAATATCAGGTGGACCAGTGACTTTACCCCTAATCTCTATACTAAGGGCGTTCCTAGCTAAAGGGCAAAGCAAAAATAGTGGTCCGACAGTCTCTGGTAAACTCTCTCCCACTGGTCAGAGCGCTGGGGCCCAAATCTAGCATTGGATCAATCTACTGTAGATCTAGATAAGGTTTATTGTCATTGTAGAAAACAAATTCACAATGAAATTACTTTTCTACTCCACACATTATTCATACACTGCAATCATCAACTACACATCTGCAATACACAATTAATTTACCACCAATAAAATTCCCATAAAAACATGACAACAAAAGATAACATAGATCGAAATGACCACTTTCATTTCATTCCTGCATTAATAGCTTTAAAAGCCCTAGGAAAAAAAACTCTCCTTAAATCTGTGTGTCTTCTCTTTTATCACCCTAAAACGTCTCTTGGACGGCAATAACTCAAAAAAATGACAGCCAGGATGGGTCTGGTCTTTCATTATTTTTTCTGCACTACAAAGGCAGCAAATCTTAAAGATTTCATCAAGAGAAACAAATTCACCCCCCTACAATTTTCTATGCTGTTGGAACCACTCTTTTTAAAGCATTTTTATCTGCATGCGTACAGCTAGGATACCAAACTAAAATACAATAGGTTAGTATTCTCTACCGGGACGGTAGTCTCTAATACCTTCTTTTCCAAGCCACTCTTCCTAGTCTCAGGAAATAAAAATGTTCTTGTGATTTTTTAATAATGGCTTTGACATTCATTGTCCATGATAAGTCTTCAGAAATGTAAGTTCCCAAAATCTTAAAAGTTGGGTCCCTCTCCACATACACGCCAAAAAGCCGTGCTGGTTCAGGCCTGTTCCTCCTAGGATCTGATTGTTCTCTGTACACCATTCTACTATCTTATCCACCTCCTTCCTGTACGGCTCCTCGTCATCCCTAGTGATACATCCAATTATGGTAGTATCGTCTGCAAATTTGATAATACTGTTTGCCTCATAATGGGGGGGATACAATCATAGGTATATAGTGCATAAAGAAAGGGACTCAACACACAACCCTGCGGTGTGCCAGTACTTAAAGTGGTTGTCAACCTGTGACAACCACTTTAACCTACAGGTAAGCCTAGAATAAGGCTTACCTGTAGGTGCCCTGCATATCACCCAAACCTGCAAGGTTTCATGAGATATGGAGTGTTCTGCATGTGCCGACGTCATTTCGACACATGCACAGTGAAGAAATGGCCTCCGTGCCGTTTCTCCACTGACACCGTGCCGTGACTGGTGGCTCCCACGCGCATGTGTGGGAGTGACGTCACGTGACTCTGGCCAGTCACAGAGTCAGAGTCGCGGCCCCGAAAGGAAGAGGGGCTGAAGATGGACACCGCCAGCACAGGGGACAGCGCTGGACGTCGCAGGCTTCATTTACAGGTAAGTGGCACATAATGGACTACTATGTGATGCATAGTAGCCCATTATGCTTCTACTTTACAGGGGTATATTGAGGAAGTAAACCCAATCTGGGTTTACTTCCTCTTTAATTCATGCTAAAAAGAGACAACTTCATTGTGCAAAATTGACAAAATTAGTCCAAACTGTGAGGTGAAGTGACTAAGCAATCTCCATAAAGGTCTTCAGAAAAATAAATGAAGTGACTGTGCACAGCCTTCACCGGTGTGAAAAGGTAGAAATGCCTACTTACCAGATCCCTGTGATCCCCATCACAGAGATCAAAAGCGCTTGTGGTTAAGTGGGAATTCCACAGTGTCAGCTGTCAAGGTCCACCCGGTCCAAACCGAAGAAGGTTTAAGTTGGGCCTGCTCTTGGTTGTGTCAGCCTTCTTTGGTTTTGACCGGGTGGACCTTGACAGCTGACACTGTGGAATTCCCACTTAACCACAAGCGCTTTTGATCTCTGTGATGGGGATCACAGGGATCTGGTAAGTAGGCATTTCTACCTTTTCACACCGGTGAAGGCTGTGCACAGTCACTTCATTTATTTTTCTGAAGACCTTTATGGAGATCGCTTAGTCACTTCACCTCACAGTTTGGACTAATTTTGTCAATTTTTATCATTAAAGTTGGACGTTTTTTGCTCCCTGATTGCTCATCGCCATATTGGACAAGGCATTAAGGATTCACATTTGTTATTTATTGAATTCAGTTTATTTGTACATCAAGTTGGACTTTATATATGTAATCTTTACCTTTATTCATGAATAAGTCTGGAGTTTCTGACCCCTAGGGGCCAGTCTCATTCAATGCACTTTATTATTGCACCTTATTGAATGTTTTATTTTAAGCACTTTAAGTGTTTGTAGTACCCATATATAATCACTGTTTGATACATTTCATGCACCTATTTTTATGCAAATGTCGCCACTTCACCCTAGCGACTAAAACAAGGAGCGCGGTTAATATTAACAGTATTGTAAACTTTTTTGGGCAAAACCCATTTACACCAGCAGCTCCATTAGAAAAAGTCCTTTTGCGCTGGTCTAAGGATTTTTTTTTTCCTTTATTTATTTATTAGAAGAGACAAATTTACCCAGTTTAACCACCTGTAAGCGATTTACTAGAAAATCCCTTACCCAGGAGCAAATAAAAGGAGGCAAATCCAATTTTAGCATTTTTTTTTTTATTAACAGGTCTGGAATGATGGTATTAAAGGCAGAGCTATAATCTATAAATAGCATCCTTATATATTTTCCTGAATGCTCCAGATGACTCGGTGCCCCATGTAGCGCTAAAGCTATAGCGTCTTCTGTACTTCTGTTTGCCCGATATGCAAACTGATAGGGATCTAAACTGTCTGGTAATCTACACACTGTGCAGCAGGCTACTGATAGGATGATTTGCTGCAATGTTGGGGACATAGAGAGGCAGATCAAATGTGAATAATTCCTAAATGGTGTCCCAAGCAAGAATACTGTTCTTGTAAATGTGTGCAGAGGGTATGGCCCGCCACACATAGGACAACAACTTGTCTCCTCCCACTCTCTGCCCAGGGCTCAGCGATGCCAGAAGTTATGACATCCTCCACTCAACCAGTCGGTGACAACAATCTTGACAGTGGTGTTCCCACAGACTAGACGTTGTCAGCGCTTCTGCCCCTCTGAGGGAGATCAGCTGCAGCACTGGCTGTGTATGAGTGGCTGCAGTGAAAGTCTCAACTGTGCAGCTGTAGTCCAGAGTGTGCCGCTGACTGGGGAAACATGCTGGCAGGTCCAAGGAATACCACCTCAAACTAGGGCCTCTAATAACAAAAAGAAATAAATTTGCTGAAACACTTAATGATATTGCAGTCCCCCTGCAAAGACCCACAGATAGCTGATGATCCTTCCAGTAAAATCAACCTAATGCAGCTTCTCGCAATAAAGTGGCAGCAACGCTGCACTGCTCCTGAATACTTATCAGAGTTGCCATGTAGGCTGCGACTGCTTGCACTACAGTGGGATATATAAAGGTGCAGGGGGTGTGGCTATCATCATTGTCACTCCTAATTCATAATCTTGTAGTTTGTCATTCACTGCCTGGCCACACCCACTCCTGCCCACTGCTTTCTGGATTGGTAGCACTGCCTCTGCTGCTGAAACCCTCCCACTGTGAGCTGCAGTGTCTGGGAGAGGGAGCGTGAGACACAAATGAAGGAGGTTTTGAATATGTAAATAAAGGTAAAGGATGTTTTTCATTAACTTAATAAGGTTTGTGCATCACGTAGTTACTGGATTTGGTTACTGGTTAGACATTCACACAGGAGCCTTTAACCTCCCTGGCAGTTATATTATTTCAGATTTTTGGTGCTGAAAGCGGTACGATTATTTTGCATGAAAATTTGGCGTTTTATATTGTAGGCCTGCAATTCTTAGGAATAACTCACTTAAATCTGTCCAAACAAGAGTCTAGTAGACATCCCGGGTGTGATAAAGTTTGAAACACAAAACCATAAATTATAATATATATGAAAAAAAATATATAATATAATAAATGACTATAAATAATTATCAAAGATGATAATATAATAATAAAATGTATTCAATAATGTAATCAAGTCAAAAACACTGACATTTGCTCAGTTGCAGAATTGTCGCTGTCGTCACTTTCAGTTTCTGATGATAAATTTCCCCACAAATCAGTATCACTCAATTCTGCAAATCATTCTTATTTACTATCGTTGTTTTCTAGCTGATCAAAATACACTTTTGATGTAAAGGGACGCTTTTTGGTTGCCATGGACATTCTCATGTTTCCAGGCAGAAGGAATGACATATATAATATAAAAGTGCATGCAGGGCACTGGACAAACCACTAGGGACAAAGGGGATGTGAAATGATTTCATACAGCAATGTAATCTTACAGATTACAGTGTACTGTATGTATGCTGTGCGTTTCACTTTTTGAATTTGCTGCGGGTCTCCGCCCCCATGCGACGCGGCGCTCGCAGGGAACGGAGCCCGGGAAGACACAGCCTGCTGACTCAGCGGGATAGGGGGGGACATCGCTGGATCCAGGAGACAAGGTGAGTAACATTGCCTGGATCCAGCGATGCGATCCCAAGTGTGGCTCGGGGTTACCGCTAATGGTACTGAAATTCCACCCCGAGCCACACTTGGGAATACCGCCAGGGAGGTTAAATGAACTGCTATCAAAACTGTATGACATTATGACAGGTTCTCTTCATAGAAACAACAGGGGAACATTGGGCTCATAATGTCACCCCTGCACTCAGCCCAAGCTTATTTAGGACAGACAGTCCCCAATCTACTTGCTTACCACCAGCAGCCGGGATCTGACAGATTAGAGCACAGAATTGCTCAGTGATAAGTGCTTTTGGGTTCACTCACTGTAGATGAGATTGGGGAATGGATCTTTTCTGATCTCCCCCTTTCATCCTCCTGAGCATAGGTGTGCGCAGCCTATTGCATTAGGGTGTGCACCACAAAGCTCAACACACATTAACAGTATATATATATATATATATATATATATATATACATACACACACACACTGTTATTGCAGAGCCAGTTCAGTGAAAGAGAAGTACAGTAGCTCTTCAATAATGGGGGAACTGGTCAGAGGGAGATATTTCCCATCTCTCTGTCATTACACAGAGCAGTAATGCTAATGTGCTTGGAGTGATTAGGGTGTGCCCAGGCACACCTGGGACACCCCCTGCGCACGCCTATGCTCCCGAGAGAAATTTCACTGACTTTGGCTCCAAGAAAAAGTGGGTGACCCTAGGGACCATGGCGGCATGGTAGGGGGCACACTTTGGGGGGTGTAGAAGTAATAGGGAGGCTTTACAGTCACCCAGATCAATTCTACATTAAAGCCTCATGCACTGAGGACGTTTTTACAGCTGCTGTTAGGGGTGTCTGACATTCCTTTTTATTGCCTCTAAACGCCCCTCCATATTAGTCTATCTGTCCATGCACACATAAACTGTCAGAGGTGTTTGATGGCATAAGCGCTAGGGGCAGTAGGAAAAAAATGACGGCCTGTGCATCCAGGAGGTTGTTGAGCTGTAAAAATGCAAAACACCAAAAAAAAAATGCTGCTAAACGCTGTAACAAGCTTTTTTTTTCTTTTTAGATGTTTTTACATTATAGGCAGTGTTTTTACTGTAAAACGCCAAGAATGTGCATAAACGCGGCTAAATGCACGTTCTTACAGCTGCTTTTTCCTGGCAGCAGCGCTGGCGTTTTTTAAACGTCCTGTAAGCATGAGGCCTAAAAAATACAACCTGCCAGTTCCTGATATCAGATTTTTACCTTTATTATAACCGAAGACCAGAATTCTTTTTAGTGTTGGATGGAGTGGAGATGGATGGGACCCCCTGTCAGGTTTTTATTGCTCTCTGTGTCCTAATTAGGGAGATTCACCGTCTCTAATTGTCCTGGTTAAACTGGCTGGACTTGTTTGTGTCTTTTTCCAGCCAGACTAACTATGTAACAATGTAACAATGTTTACCATCATCACTCAGAGTGAAAGTAAAATAAAATCTCAAATTTTGGTTTGTCACCAGAACAGGTGGAGTAATCTTCCAATTGGGACACAAGTGCTGATGACAAGCAGGGATTCCCTCTCACTTCCTGCTTTGGCTATGGGACGGAAAGTGAAGTGAAATTTCCCAAAAAGAACACAGATGGAAAAACAATGCGGGGTTATAACCCTCCCTGAAAAAGAAAATAACGTTTTGCCTGTGGTCCTACTTTAAAAAAATAGATTTTGTTTTTACCCTTAAATTAGAACTATCACATCATATATTATTTGATACTCCAATCCCTAAGGTAAAGACTGCATTTATCACTCTCCATCATTTTAGGAGCTGTAGAAGCTGAGATCCAGTATGTGACGCTGCGCCCCAAGCTCCGCCTACCTGTTTCCTGCTAAAAAGGGGCGTGTCAGGTGAACACTGAACAACACAACTGCACTCACAGCAGCGCCCTTCCTGTGCTGCTCACACATGCCGTGTCTGTGTACAAGCTGGGGGTGCGCTGAATGTAAGAGGAGCCAATAATACTGCCAGTCACCTGATCTGGGGCACCAATGTTTTGTGCCCTTATACCCTAAATGAGAAGTTCTGGAGACTCCTGATTTATGATATCACCAGGATATATTGGAAGGAGCAGAACTTTCCTTCTATTTGATGATGAGCTCAGAGTTATAATCCAGCCAATGTCCCGGAGGAATTCCATGTCCCTATTCATTAAAGGTCCCATCAGGATTATCAGTTCTCTTAGCAACAATAACAACCCATTTATTAGATTTATTCACATGAATATTACAGTTATGACATCTGTGATTGTGTTTCTTTATAAAAGAGGAAGGAGGTTTTTGTACGGCTCTGTATCACTGTGTGAGAGGGTAGCTGGTATACTGCTGACAGTAATATTTTCCTTCATCATCTTCAGTTGCTCCATTATTTGTTAATTTGAATTCAGATCCATATCCTGATCCACTGAACCTGGCCGGGATCCCAGATTGCCGAGTGCTGGCAGCATAGATAAGAAGCTTTGGAGGTTGTTGGGTCTTCTGTTGGTACCAGGCTAGGTAGCCATAAACATCAGTACTGGATGTACATGTGATGGTGATTGTCTGTCCCGGGGACACAGAGATAGAATCCGGAGTCTGAGTCATCACAATCTGTCCACAGGATCCTGAGGATGGGAAGAGACATATTGATTATTGATTTCCTATCAATCCTGATGTGTGTATTTATTGTACAATGTATAGATGTATGTGCAGAGGATGATGGAAGGAGCCTCATCTCTCACCCTGAATAGAAATGAAGATGACAGCCAGCAGATAACTGGGAGAAAGCATCTTGATGTTTCTGGAGGGTCAGATCCAAACTAGAAGACGTCTCCTGTACAATGAGATATATAGAGAGAGTGACAGGGGAGGTGTTCCCCCCCACACACTGTGTATGCAAATACCGGGGAGATGGAAATTAGAATTCTCAGATCAGTGATCTGTGCTAGAAACACTCCAGTGGCTACATCTGATCACAAGAAAACATTATACTCACCACTGCTCACCTCAACTAAGGAGACTAATAATGAAAAAAATCAGTGGATGAATGTGAGAAGCATTTCCCATCCTTGATTAAACCTTGTATTTTTCTAAATATAGTGATTTGCTATGATCTCAGCTCTGTCTAAGGCCGAAATACGGTATTTTTTCTGAAATAGTGCAACCAGAACATTACTACATTATGGACACTAGATGGAGCTGACGATAATAGGAAACCATTATATACAACCAGAATTCATCAAGAATGGACAAAGCTTGTGAAGTTCACCCAATACATACTGAATAAATAGACCCATATGTTCCATAAGCTGTTACACTCTAGATACTGTGTATGAAAATTGTAGGGAAAAAGAAGCATGTAAATCCTGTTGGTAACTATATATGAGCACCTTAACATATTTTTTTTTAAATGACCCGTCAATAAAATTTCACAACCAATTATTATTTAGCCATGCCCCCATAGGGGTTGTTGGAAGTAGTGGTTCACCTGTCACACTGCACTCAATCACACTGATCCACACAGCCAAGAAGAACAGGCCGGTACTTTGATTTTGTTGTTTTTATTTAGGGGATTCAACTTGGATGGGTATTGGGTACTTATGGGGATTCCCAGCAGATCAGACAGTTTAAATGGGACCATACTATATACACTCCTGTATATAGTCCTTTTATTTTCCTCCAGCACAACACTTGCTTGCAGTTAATTCCTCTTCCTCTTCCTCCAACACATTACTTCTCTGGCCTAGCTAGCACACAGTGAGACCTGCTCTCAATTTAGCCTCGCCTCAGTAATTGGCCCATTACAGACAGGGACCGCGGGCCCCTTTAGTGTAGCAAAAAGTACAAGTGTGCTACCTAGCCTTGGTGAACTACTGCTCCCAGTTCACCCTCTTCGAGTCCTGCCAGCCCTCCTGGTGGCAACAACCCATATCCACTGGCCAGTGACACCACAGTCCCAACTGGCTCTTGCACCCTTCTCAGATGTCTCTCATCCCAATCTGCTCCGGTGTGCCTCTTCCAGCTTCCCAGGGTGTGTATCACTCACCAACACCTGACAATTCCCTGTTGTTCCTTTCCTGGAGACCTTCCTGGCAGTACTCTCTCCCGCTGTCCTCAACTTGCTCTCTCCCCTTTGCCTCTGTTCCAGGATCTCCATTATCCTCCTGCATGCACCTGAGCCCCAGGCCGAGGTCACCCCCCCCAGATTCGGGGCTCCCTCAAGGCCCCAACAGCCTCAGTACTTCATCTCCATCTCTTCCACTCAAACTCTCCTCCCTGGCTGGGCTGACCTAAGGTATTTGAGAAGGCCTGCCGCTTACCAATCCAGGTTGGGGATTGGTCAGGGCTTCTCAAACACCCCAGGCAGCTCCACCTCTCTTCCCCACCCTTTCTTCTAGAACTCTGCTGGTGCCGCTGGTGTTGGTCAAGCTCCTGTTGCAAGGAGAGGACGTGGTCGATCTGTGCCAGCTACACGCACAAGTGAAACACCTTCCTCAGGTGAGAGTAGCCGGCAGAACCTTCAACGTTATATGGTAAGCCCGAATGCTGCTCAACGAATGGTGAGGCCAGAACAAGTACAGGCGATAGTAGATTGGGTGGCTGACAATGCCTCCAGTTCCTTCACATTGTCTCCCACCCGGTCCCTTGCTGAAAGCTCAGAGTTGGCACCTGAACCCCATGGCCATCTGTCTTTCACCTCAACCCCTTGTAAATCAGCCAAGCAGTCTGAGCCCCAAATCATGCAGCAGTCTCTTATGCTTTTTGATGACTCTGCTGGTGTACTTTCTGTGGACCATCCACATAGCCCTGCCCCAGAAGTGGAAGACATTGAGTGCATCGATGCCCAACCACTTCTGTTTCAGGATGAGGACATGGAAACACCACCGCAGCACGTCTCTGATGATGACGAAACACAGGTGCCAACTGCTGCGGCTTTCCACAGTGTGCAGACTGACAAGGAGGGCAGTGGTGAAGAGTGGGTGGAAGATGATGTGGAGGATGATGAGGTCCTAGACCCCACATGGAATGAAGGTCATGCGAGTGACGTGTGCAATTTGGAGGAAGAGGTGGTGGTCGCACAGAGGCACCAGCACAGCAGAAGAGGAAGCAGGTTGCAAAAACGGAACGACCTTCCCCTAAACAGTACGCCTGCTACTACCAACCGCACCCAGGAACCTAGCACACCAAAGGCAGCTATAAGGAGTTCCCTGGCGTGGCAGTTCTTCAAACAATGTGGTGACGACAAGACACAAGTAGTTTGCACACTGTGCAATCAGAGCCTGAAGCGAGGCATAAATGTTCTAAACCTGAGCACAACCTGCATGACCAGGCATCTACATGCAAAGCACGAGCTAAGTACCTCAAAATCCAAAAAAGGTCACTGGCTCTTCCTGCTTCCTCTTCTGCTGCTGCCTCGGCCTCTTCCTCCACCTCTACAGTGCCAGTGTCACCTGCCATCCAGCAAACAGGCGATGTGACAGCAACGCCACCATGTCCGCCACCGTCCCCAAGCATTTCCACATGGTCCCATGGAAGCTTACAGCTGTCCATCTCCCAAACACCCTGAATGCCAGCATTTCAAAATTTCTGGCCTTTGAAATGCTGTCATTACGTCTAGTGGACACAGACAGTTTTAAAAACCTGATGGCGGTGGCTGTCCCACAGTACGTGGTTCCCAGCCGCCACTACTTTTCCAGGCGAGCCATCCCTTCCCTGCACAAACAAGTCGGGGACAAGATCAAGTGTGCACTGCTCAACGCCATCTGTGGCAAGGTCCACATAACCATTGATACATGGACCAGTAAGCACAGGCAGGGACGCTATATCTTGCTAACTGCACACTGGGCAAATGTAGTGGCGGGTGGGCCTGAGGCGGATAGCAGTTTGGCGCCTATCCTTCTGCCACAGAGGATCGCAGGGCATTTCTCTTTGCTTCCTGTTGCCTCCTCCTCCTACTGCGCTTCCTCCTCCTCCTCTACCACCTCCTCATCCGCTCAGCGTAACACCTTCACCACCAACTTCAGCACATCCAGGGGGAAACGACAGCAGGCTGTTTTAAAACTGATATGTTTGGGGGATAAACCCCACACTGCGCAGGAGCTGTGGACAGGCATTGAACAACAGACCGATGAGTGGTTGTTGCCACTGAGCCTCAAGCCCGGCCTGGTGGTGTGCGATAATAGGCGAAATCTCGTAGCAGCTCTGAGCCTAGCCAGTTTGACGCACAACCTTTGCCTGGCGCATGTGCTGAATTTGGTGGTGCAGAAATTTCTAAAAACACTATCCGGATATGTCAGAGCTGCTGCAGAAAGTGCGGGCCGTCTGTGCACGCTTTCTGTGTTCTCACCCTGCTGCTCGCCTGTCTGCGCTGCAGCAGAACTTCGGCCTTCCTGCTCACTGCCTCCTATGCGACTTGCCCACAAGGTGGAACTCCACCTTGCACATGCTGGAGAGACTGTGCGAGCAGCAGCAGGCAATAGTGGAGTTTCAGCTGCAGCGTGCACGTGTCAGTTGCTCTGCAGAACAGCACCACTTCACCACCAAAGAGTGGGCCTCCATGCGAGACCTGTGCACCATATTGCGGTGTTTTGAGTACTCCACCAACATGGCCAGTGCCAATGACGCTGTTCTCAGCGTTATTATCCCACTTCTATGTCTCCTTGAAAAAACACTTCGGGCAATGATTGAAGAGGATGTGGCACAGGAGGAAGAGGAGGAGGAAGAGGGGTCATTTCCACGGTTATCAGGCCAGTCATTCACAAGTGGCTCGGAGGGTGGGTTCCTGCACCAGCATAGGCCAGGTAAAAACTTTTCAAGCCAGGGCACAGTTCTGGGGGATGATGAGGACAAGGATGATGATGATGATGATGAGGAGGAACCGTGTTCACAGCAGGGTGGCACCCAACGCAGCTCATGGGCATCACTGGAGCGTGGCTGGGGGATACGGAGGACACAGATGATACACCTCCCACAGAGGACAGCTTGTCTTTGCCTCTGGGCAGCCTGGCACACATGAGCAAATACATTCTGCAGTGCCTGCGTAATGACAGCCGAGTTGCCCACATTGTAACTTGTGCTGATTACTGGGTGGCCACCCTGCTGGATCCCCATTACAAGGACAATGTGCCGTCCTTAATTCCCTCACTGGAGCATGATCAGAAGATGCGCGACTACCAGCGCTGCTGAGGGCATTCCCATATGACACCGGGGGCTCAGTGGAAGCACAAGACAAAGGCAGAGGAGGAGGAGGAAGAGGTCGCCAATGCAGCTGTGGCACCGCCAGCACCTCAGAAGGCAAGGTTAGCATGGCCAAAATGTGGAAAAGCTGTGTCAGCAGCACGCCACAACAAACAGCACCACCAGCTGATAGGCAACGTCTTAGCAGGAGGCAGCATTTCAGCAACATGGTGGAACCGTATGTGTGCACACGCCTACACCTACACCTACTGACTGATGGGTTTGCCCCATTCAACTTCTGGGTCTCCAAATTGGGCACATGGCCTGAGCTTGCCCTTTATGCCTTGGAGGTGCTGGCCTGCCCTGCAGCCAGTGTATTGTCTGAACGTGTGTTTAGTACGGCAGGGGGCGTTATCACAGACAAGCGCAGCCGCAGCCGCCTGTCCACAGCCAACGTGGACAAGCTAACGTTTATTAACATGAACCAGGCATGGATCCCACAAGACTTGTCTGTACCTTGTGCAGAACAGACATTTATACCGGCCTCACACAGCCATTGGTATACTTAAGTAAACTTATTCTTTTTTTTTTTTTTAATATATCTCAATATTTTGGGGGCTACCCCAATTAGAAAAAAAAAACAAACAAACAAAAAAGTGTTGGCTACCTCTTCCTCCTCCTCCCCTGCCACTTCCACCACCTACACCGCCACGGTCACCGCCTCCTCAACCCCCTACTCCACATCCACCTCCTCCTCCATTTTCTATTTTTTTTAATGTGATTTGAAGTTATTTCCCTATCCACATTTGTTTGCAGGGCACTTGTCCTACCTTTACCCCCATTTTGCTTCCTTTTGCAGCCCTCTAGCCCTTTCCAGGACTTTTTTAGAGCCATTTTGTGCCCAAAAGTTCGGGTCACCGTGGACTTCAATGGAGTTCGGGGTCCGGGGTGAAGTTCGGGTCAAGTTCGGTGCCGAACCCAAACTTTTTCGCGAAGTTCAGCCGAACCCGAAAATCCAGGTGTCCGCTCAACTCTAGCCATAATTAAAGAATATGTAAACCCAGCATTTTATATTCCTGATATGTGGCTGCTGTACCACGTACTTGTATGAGGAAGTATCCTGTTCTTTGTATTGCTTCCTTTGTGTGAAATCTTTGGTGTTCCTGCTAGCTCCTCTGCTTTCCTAATAAAAACTGACCACACTATGCAGGAGAGCACAGTGCAGCAGGTTCTCTAGCTGTGCAGAGAACTCTGCCTACTCTCCTCCAATGATCATACTTGTCCTGATGATCATTTACAATCACTTTAAATAATGTAATTACTAAAAATCCTTCCTGAATGAAAAGAAATTGCTCTATTTTGTGGATATTCTGACACTGTATATATTTATCGGCATAGATAATATAAATAAAATCTCTTACTATCCATTTGTGTTAAAGAGGTTGTAAACCTCAAAAAAAAAAAAAAAAACCCGCAAGATAAAGGCATAATGAGCTAGTATGCATTGCATAATAGCTCATTATGAAATACTTATCTTAGAATGATGCCCTGAATTGGCGCCGGCATTCCGCTGACAGCTCCAACGCTGTGATTGGCCCCCATGATGTCACTCCCACGCATGCACATGGGAGCCACTGGTCACGGCACGGGCCCTGAAGAAACGGCACCAGCAGGCCGTTCTTTCGGGTGCCCATGCACAGATGATGTCGGCAGCAGAGTATATAGTGCATATCTCCTAAACTGTGCAAGTTTAGGAGATATTTACAATACCTACAGGTAAGCCTTATTATGGGCTTACCTGTAGGAACAAGTGGTGAAACAGAGTTTACAACCACTTTAACATGTCAATATTATCTCTTCTACATAGTATGTCAGTTATGTTCAAATAGGCCACTAGGGGTCACTCTATCTCCATTACACATATGCCGCGTACACACAAAGCGAATTTCGGATGGGGATTTTTGAAAGACAACTGATCTTCCAATTTTTGGATGATTAGTATGGTGCTTTTGACAGCCAATTTTGATTTTTCTGACGACAAAAGCTGGATGTGCAGACTATAAAATTTGTGTCGTACGTGAACTCAACGTCCGATTTTCGTTTAGTTAGTATGGTTTTTGTCCGAAAAAAAATCGTAAGTGCAAGACTACGCATGCTCAGAAACGGAAAAATACATACAAAGCTATTCAACACATTACGTCACTTCTGACATTGAATTTGGTGGTATGAGACTTTTCGTATTGTTAGTACGCTCTTCACTGACGACATGAGACAAGCATCCAACAAAAAACAGACATTCTGTTGTCTGAAAATCTAAGCGTGTTTGCGAGGCTTTAGATTAGCTCACAGTTGTAATTCAAACTGCTTCAAAACCATTTGTAAGCACTAATTTCCTAATATTTATATACTTACCCATACATGTAATTTGTTTAACCACTTCAGCCCTGGAAAGATTTTCCACTTTAGGACCAGAGCACTTTTTGCGATTCGGCGCTGTGTCGCTTTAACTGACAATTGCGCGGTCGTGCGACGTTGTACCCAAACTAAATTTGCGTCCTTTTTTCCCCACAAATAGAGCTTTCTTTTGGTGGTATTTGATCCCCTCTGCGTCATTTCTGATCGCCGCTATAAACAAAAGATGAACGACAATTTTCTTTCATCGGTTTTGGCCGATTTATATTCTTCCTTATATTTTTGGTAAAAAAAAAAATCGCAATCAGCGTTTATTGATTGGCTTGCGCAAAAGTTGCTGCGTTTACG
>BLSH010465320.1:7182-18659 GCA_018402905.1 Glandirana rugosa
ATAATACCGTAACCGCTTTTACGAACCCGTGTGACACAGGATCCTTTAGAAACGATTATAATCATTTAATAAGTCGATAGGATTTGAAGTCACGGGCACACCAAGATGGCTGCATAACCTTGGGTGTGCCTGTGGAGTTTTCTATATGGTGTGGGGATCAAGGTGTACATAATTTGATAACATAGCCCCCCCCCGCACCGAACGTCGTAAGGACCTGCCTGCATAGGAAGTCTCGAGGCGTGTCCGGCTCCTATTAGAAGTCGTTAGGCCCGAGTTCTTTCTTCCCACTCTAGGGATTGATCGGGTAGGAATTGGGGGTGTAGGGGTCGATGTAAAACCAAAATGTAGCTGGGGATGTGGGGGTTAAGGATGGGCTAGTTAGGGATCTCACCCTTCTTTCTTGAGCCCGGATTGCTGAAGATTATCCTCGGCCTGTGCGGAGCTCTGAAGGATACGTCCGTCCAGGAATGCTGCAAGCCACGCCCCCCCCCGATACAATAGTTTAATACATGTGGAACTAGGGGTGTGGTATATCTTTTGAGGTGTCCGTGTGGGTTCCAATACGTCGGTAGAACCACACGGGCACTGAAGTTTAGGATAGCTGAATAATTTACTAATATTAGCAAAGATTTCCTAGGACACAGTGTGCCCAAGCATTTTCGCCAATGCCATAATAGGAATTCAGCTCTTTTGCAGGTTGCAAGTATTGAAAAATATACCACCCACTGGAGGGGAAGCAATATAAGAAAATCAATATCCTGTTGTAAAACTCATTGGATCTACTGTTTCCGATCTTATAGACCTATGGCATTAAACATTGATTGGGACATCAATTGTTTCATCGATAATAGTTAACTTCATCCTGTCCCCTTAGTAAAAAGGTAATAAGAAAAATATAATAATAATGGAAATAGTATAGCATCTATTATGATAATCATTATGATGGACGTGTGTCTTTTTTCAACCTCACTATCTATATGATAGTAAAACTTAGTGCTCTTATAAGCTAAAGTTTTTACCCCTTTTTAGGCAAATAAAGATGTGGTCCTTGGATAATCCCTAATTGGGAGATATAAAAATAAAATTACCACTATATTTATTAATTAGGATTTTATATTAGGTATCTGTGTCTTGTATGAGGTTTTGCTGATTTTAAATTGTTTTTATAATTGTTTCATATGTGTAGGTCTAATTATAAATATTTTATTCTATCTTTTCATGTGACAACACTGAAGAAATGACACTTTGCTACAATGTAAAGTAGTGAGTGTACAGATGGAATAACAATGTAAATTTGCTGTCCCCTCAAAATAACTCAACACACAGCCATTAATGTCTAAACCGCTGGCAACAAAAGTGAGTATACCCCTAAGTGAAAATGTCCAAATTGGGCCCAATTAGCCATTTTCTCTTCCGAGTGTCATGTGACTCGTTAGTGTTACAAGGTCTCAGGTGTGAATGGGGAGCAGGTGTGTTAAATTTGGTGTTATCGCTCTCACTCTCTCATACTGGTCACTGGAAGCTCAACATGGCACCTCATGGCAAAGAAGTCTCTGAGGATCTGAAAAAAAGAATTGTTGCTTTACATAAAGATGGCCTAGGCTATAAGAAGATTGCCAAGTCCCTGAAACTCAGCTACAGCACGGTGGCCAAGACCATACAGCAGTTTAATAGGACAGGTTCCACTCAGAACAGGCCTCGTCGTGGTCAACCAAAGGAGTTGAGTGCACGTGCTCAGCGTCATATCCAGAGGTTGTCTTTGGGAAATAGAGGTATGAGTGCTGCCAGCATTGCTGCAGAGGATGAAGGGGTGGGGGATCAGCCTGTCAGTGCTCAGACCATACGCCACACACTGCATCAAATTAGTCTGCATGGCTGTCATCCCAGAAGGAAGCCTCTTCTAAAGATAATGCACAAGAAAGCCTGCAAACAGTTTGCCGATGACAAGCAGACTAAGAACATGGATTCCTGGAACCATATCCTGTGGTCTGATGAGACCAAGATAAATGTATTTGGTTCAGATGGTGTCAAGCGTGTGTGGCGGCAACCAGGTGAGGAGTACAAAGGCAAGTGTGTCTTGCCCAGTGGCATCACTACGGTTGGCGTCACCTGATGCAGTAAAACATGGTGTCACCCCCCCTATTTTTAGGCCAGCAGCTCAGCGTTGGGGCTTGTTGGCACGATTTGCGGCGGTCATTACCGCGGAACATCCTGCTTCTGGTGCGGACCAAAAAAAAGGGTCCTGCACGACTTTGGTCCGAATGCGATGCAAATTGAACCATACAATCAGTATGGCTGAATTTGCATCGCACAGACATTGCATGTGATTTGCACAGCAGTGTAGTGTGAATCACATGCAATGTCGGACAGCACACCAATGTGAACCGAGCCTAAAGCTGCTGACACACTATTTCTAGAAAACAATATAAGATTTAACACTTAAAAGGAAACCAGCGCAGAGCTAAAGAAAGGGAGCCTAGTAAAGCCTGCTTTGTGATTTTTACCTTCAGGTAATAAGGCTTACCTGTAGGTAAAATTAATATCTCCTAAACATGCACGGTTTAGGAGATATTCACACTAGATTCAGCCAGTGACATTACCAGTGCATGCACTCTGAAGGTCTAGCATAGTGAGTCTAGAGCACTGTGCCATAACCGAGAGCTCCCGCATGCATGTGTGGGAGTGACATCATTGCAGCTCCGCCCATACTTTTCATTATCTGCTGTCCTCAGGGACAGATCTGATCCATAGCTCCCACTGTATGACGATCTCTGGATTGGATCTGATCAAGGAAGATGGTAAAATGCTGTGACGGCAATATAATATAGATGTGTCTAATAACCAGGGGGGAGGGGGGTGCTATATTATTTTATATTATACAGGTATAGTAGATGACTGAGCCACCCGCCCTGAGCTGGTCTTAAAGGAGGTGGTGCTTTGAGGGTTGCTGTACACAGCTATGTATATATTATATTATATAGCTGTGTACAGCAGCAAAAACCAAGCCTCCCCCCCTTATTAGACCAGGTCAGGACACATACACTCTGGGGTGTTACTGGGTGGACACCATGGCAAGCCCCCCCACCTATCACAAGGGGCTCGAGGGGCGGCGGACATCCCCGCAAGCTGACACCCCCCACCCATTAGCCCGCACCAGCTCAGGGCCAAGGCAGGGTGGGTGGCTCAGGTAAACAGTACGCCCAGGTGGCAGCTGTCTGAAGAGGAGAAGACAGTGTGCAGCCGCGGGCGGAGATCGTGACACAGTCGGTGACTGGTTCAGCAGCGAAGTACGAGGAGGAATACACAGACCAGGCGTGGCGCTGGAGGTGTTCCTGACAAAAAAAAAAAACTGCCAAAAGGAGCCAGGACCTGAGGAGAGTCGGGATGGTGTCACCCCTCCTGCGGGTGTCACCCGGGGGCAGACCGCATCCCCCGCACCCCACTAGCAATACCACTGGTCTTGCCTACAGTCAAGCATGATGGTGGGAGTGTCATGGTCTGGGGCTGCATGAGTGCTACAGTTTATTGAGGGAACCATGAATGCCAACATGTACTGTGACATACTGAAGCAGAGCATGATCCCCTCCCTTCGGAGACTGGGCCGCAGGGCAGTATTCCAACATGATAACGACCCCAAACACACCTCCAAGATGAACACTGCTTTGCTAAAGAAGCTGAGGGTAAAGGTGATGGACTGGCCAAGCGTCTCCAGATCTAAACCCTATTGAGCATCTGTGGGGCTCCTCAAATGGAAGGTGGAGGAGCGCAAGGTCTCTAACATCCACCAGCTCTGTGATGTCATCATGGAGGAGGGGAAGAGGACTCCAGTGGCAACCTGTGAAGCTCTGGTGAACTCCATGCCCAAGAAGGTTAAGGCAGTGCTGGAAAATAATGGTGGCCACACAAAATATTGACACTTTGGGCCCAATTTGGACATTTTCACTTAGGGGTGTACTCACTTTTGTTGCCAGTGGTTTAGACATTAATGGCTGTGTGTTGAGTTATTTTGAGGGGACAGCAAATTTACACTGTTATACAAGCTGTACACTCACTACTTTACATTGTAGCAAAGTGACATTTCTTCAGTGTTGTCACATGAAAAGATAGAATAAAATATTTACAAAAATGTGAGGGGTGTACTCACTTTTGTGAGATACTGTATATATGTGTAAATGCATATACAATATGACCTATAGTTTTAAATCCACATGCTCTTTTATTATTTATTTTGACCATATAATTATATTTAAAGAGTATATAATGCTCTGTAGGCTTGGTCAAATGTATGTATCAATTGACATTTTTAAATTGTATCATATGCATTTGCTCATTATGTTATACAGGAACGATTGATAAGAAATAGATTGATATATATGCATATATAATTTGATTGCAATTCAATGTATTGTATGGACTTTGAGGTGACACTGACAAGGATGTGAGATGTTCCTCAACTTCCGCAGTCACTTACACCTATGTGTGTATTAATGCTGTCCCTTTCCTAATCGAAGCCTGTTACGGGAAAAGCGTAAAAGAGTAAAAGGGTGGAGCGAATTGTTTGTGCCGTCACTCTGTTCTGAGCTGGCTGGTGAAGACCGCCGCTCAGTTTGATCTTTCTGCTGTTGAATTTTTGCTCTGATGTAAGTGTGTAGCATTTTTTTAAAATAAATCCCTTTTATGAAACGTATTACACTACGGAAGTTCCCTTTTTTTCCATATACCTAACGAATAAAAGTACTGGACATGGGCGTCCGCAGAACTTTTTCCAGGGGGGGGCATAATTTCAAGGTCATCCATGCTCTGCCCCTTTTTGACAATGTCATAATTACATTATCACGGTCAGAGACTGCAGACGTAGTACAGGAGATGGTCAGAGACTGCAGACGTGATACAGGAGATGGTCAGAGACTGCAGACGTGATACAGGAGATGGTCAGAGACTGCAGACATAATCCAGGAAATGGTCAGAGACTGCAGACGTGATACAGGAGATGGTCAGAGACTGCAGACATGATCCAGGAGATGGTCAGTGACTGCAGACATAATCCAGGAGATGGTCAGAGACTGCAGACGTGATACAGGAGATGGTCAGAGACTGCAGACATAATCCAGGAGATGGTCAGAGACTGCAGACGTGATACAGGAGACAGTCAGAGACTGCGGACATGATACAGGAGATGGTCAGAAACTGCAGACATGGTACAGGAGACAGTCAGGGACTGCAGACATGGTACAGGATACCGTCAGAGGCTGCGGACATAGTACAGGAGATGGTCAGAGACTGCAGACATAGTACAGGATACGGTCAGAGACTGCGGACATGGAACAGGAGACAGTCAGAGACTGCATACATAGCACAGGAGATAGTCAGAGACTGCAGACATAGCGCAGGAGACAGTCAGAGACTTTGGACATGGTACAGTAAATGGTCAGAGACTGAATACATGGCCCAAGAGACTGTCAGAAACTGCATACATGGCTCAAGAGCATAAGGACCTAGTGGGGAACCCCTGATCTGATCCCTGATTCCATGGGGGGGGGCAATTGCCCCCCCCTGCCCCTACCTGCGGACGCCCATGGTACTGGATGTTGGTATATCTGTTGTCACGGAAGCTATCTTGGATAGCCGGTGGATCAGACCCGTTACCATAAGCCCAGCTGCCAGGGCCTGTGTGGATCATTGATTAAGTGAACGTGATCTCTGTTATCTGAGATCCACCTATTCCGGTAAGAGGTGTGTGTGTATGGTGATGGGACCGACTTGATTATAGTCACTTTTGGAAGTTTAATGGATACAGACGCATTTGTTGGACTATTGAATTTGCATTAATCCCTTTTAAGAGGGTTCATTGGACTTTTTTTTAGAAACTATTCACTGGGTGTTTTTTACATTTATTCATTGTTATGTAATGATTTTTTTTTGTATTTATTTATCTCTCTCATATGTATCCTATGGATTAGCACACCATAATTTATTTAATTATTGTATTTTAAGCTACGGGTTCAGTCTAATTTTGGTTGCAGCTTTCTCCCATATATTATCAATTTGTTATTAGGTAATTCATTGTTTTCACTACAGGGTGAAAGGATAAGCGCAGAATTTTTTTAACTTTCTAGAGATTTGATAAGAGGCTCGCTGACTTTGGAAGTGGTGGAAGCGTTGAATTGGCCATGAGTGATTACATTATTCACTAAGCACTTCATCTTATATTGAACTTTACACTGTGACCTTGTTTGATACATCATCCAATTATATACGTTGTGCATTTTTTTTCTTTGCTGTGATATTAATATTATTGATTTATTATTTTGACAACGTTGATAGTGTATTAACTATGAGGTGACATTAATTGCATGGTTTCACTTTTAGGGAGAGCGCATCACCACCTTTTATAATATTTTGTATGTGTTGTGTATTAAAATATTTTGGTAGGTGCAACACTGAATTATTATTCTTTATTTTTAAAATTATATTTAGAGCAAGGCGTATTGCTTTCTGCATTATATATACACTATATTGCCAAAAGTATTGGGATACCTGCCTTTACATGCACTTGAACTTTAATACTTTTTCTGAAGGGCTAGATCACACCCCTGGCGTATAAATTTGGATAGTGTTGATGGGAATGCTGACATCCGTTTTAAATGTAAGTATATGTGAACCCTCACCTTCTAAAACAACCCATTCCGTTTAAAATAGAAATGCAAAGCAAAACATTTGATAATAGTTACAATATATTACCAAAAGTATTGGGACACCTGCCTTTACACGCACGTGAACTTTAATGGCATCCCAGCCTTGGTCCGTAGCATTCAATATTGAGTTGGCCCACCCTTTGCAGCTATAACAGCTTCAACTCTTCTGGGAAGGCCGTCCACAAAGTTTAGGAGTGTCTATGGCAGTGGTTCTCAACTCCGGTCCTCTGGACCCACCAACAGGCCGGATTTTAAGTATTACCTTGGGGATATGCAGACTAGAATACTGCAATCACTGAGCAGCAAACAATATCACCTGTGATGTATTTCAGTTATCCTGCAAACCTGGCCTGTTAGTGGGTCCCGAGGACAGGAGTTGAGAACCACTGGTCTATAGGAATGTTTAACCATTCTTCCAGAAGCGCATTTGTGAGGTCAGGCATTGATGTTGGAAGAGAAGGTCTGGCTCACAGTCTCCGCTCTAATTCATCCCAAAGGTCTCTGTGCAGGTCAGTCAAGTTCCTCCGCCCCAAACTCGCTCATCCATATTTATGGACCTTGCTTTGTGAATTGGTCCAAATCTTTTGGTGGAGGGGGGATTATGGTGTGGGGTTGTTTTTTCAGGGGTTGGGCTTGGCCCCTTAGTTCCAGTGAAAGGAACTCTTAAGATGTCAGCAGACCAAGACATTTTGGACAATTTTATGCTCCCAACTTTGTGGGTAGAGTATGGGGATGACCCCTTCCTGTTCCAACATGACTGCCCACCAGTGCACAAAGCAAGGTCCATAAAGACATGCATGAGTGCACCAGTGCCAGCCTTGAAACTGAAGTAACACACAAAACGTAATCCTCCCTGGGCTCACAGACCTTTCCCTTCAGCTGAGCGTAGACAATAGATCTTTGACCCTGGAAGATGGCAGTGGGGACTTTGGACAGGACGAAGGCCTCCACACCGGAAGGAAGGGTCCATGTGAGTGAGATGTCCTTCACAGGAGGCTGTAAGGCGTATTTGAGCACCCGAAGAACCTGGACAGGTTATGAAAAAGAAACAGAAATAAAATGAGTTGAACTTAAAAGCAGAACTTGAGCCAAAATCACAGCTTTTGTTGCAATATTCACCGTAAATCCCACAGTGCCACTAGATGTCCTCAGTGTGATGGCCAACATCATTCAACCCACTTCCTCTGAATCCAGATCCTGCTAGACCTGCCCCAGCCTGTGATTGGACAGTCAAAGGAGAAGCAGTACAGTGATGAGATCAACTCTCTATCACTCGGCTCTCTCCTCCTATGAGCATGTTCTTGTTATAAACCGATTGGCTCATTGTGCTATTTCTTCCTCTCACACTCCAGTCCTACTGTACAGGGACTACAAGAAGCTGATACCAGGTCCCATTCAAGTACTTACACTGATTTTATTTATTAATGTATCAGTAAATACAGAGTCACAATAATTTATGTCTTTACATCTGATCATCAGTGTCCTGTTTGCCAGTGCAATCCCAACAGTGCCCACCAGTGCTGCCAAAAAGTGCCCACCAGTGCCAGCTATCAGTGCCCATCAGTGCCTCCTCATCAGTGTCACCCATCAGTGCCTCCTCATCAGTGTCACCTATCAGTGCTCCCTATCAGTGCCATCTGTCAGTGCCCATCAGTGCCACCTAACAGTGCCCATCAGTGCTGCCTATCAGTGCCACCTTTCAGTGCCCTTCAGTGCTGCCTATCAGAGCCCATTAGTGTCAACTATCAGTGCCCATCAGTGCCACCTATCAGTGCCCATCAGTGCCGCCTATCAGTGCAGCCTCATCAGTGCCCATCAGTGCAGCCTCATCAGTGTCCATCAGTGAAGGAGAAAAATGATCTGTTTGTAAAATTTTATAACAAGCTATGAAAAATGCTTGTTTTTTTAAAAAAAAAAATTGGTCTTTTTTAATTTGTTTAGCAAAAAATAAAAAACCCAGTGGTGATTAAATACCACCAGAAGAAAGCTCTATTTGTGTGAACAAAATGATAAAAATGTCAGTGTTATGTGAGCGTGCAATTGTTGTTCAAAGTGTGATAGCGCTGAAAGCTGAAAATTGGTCTGGGCAGGAAGGGAGTGAAAGTGCCCAGTAGGCAAGTGGTTAACAAGAGTTTGATAGAAAATGGCCAGCAGCAGGACAGGCTTGCATTAGATATGTGCAATTCATTTTGTTCCAAATTCATTTTTTGAGCGACAGTCGTCAAATTCGTTAATTCGGAAATATTAGAATTAACGAAAGCCTGTTTAACGAATTTTTCTGAAAATTCATAAATTTGAAAATCTGTAAAATCGAAAATTTGGAAATTCAAAAATTCATAAATTCAAAAGAACAAAAATCCAAAATTTTAAAATTTGGAAATTTGAAAATGCGAAAATAACGAAAATGCGAAAATGTGAAAATCCAAAATAATAACTAACTAATAATAACAATTACTAACTAGTAAATAATAGGTATTTGAATTTCCTTTCAAATTTGGCTGTTAGTGAACGTAACAAATACGAATTTATCCAAAGTTACGAATTATCCGAAATAACGAATGCTGCATCTAAACAAATGGAACATAACAAATTAATAATAATAATAAAAACATATTATTATTATTATTATTATTGTTATTTTTTTATTATTATTCATTACGTTCCATTCGTTTAGATGCAGCATTCGTTATTTCTGATAATTAGTAACTTCAGATAAATTCGTATTTGTTAGGTTCACTAACAGCCAAATTTGAAAGGAAATTCCAATATCTATAATTTAATAGTTATTATTAGCTAGTTATCTTTTCGGATTTTCTGATTTTCATACTTCTTTTTGGATTTTCATGCTTTCGAATTTTCAGATTTTCGTTCTTATTTTCGAATCTCCGAATTTTAAAATTTTATAATTTACGAATTTTCAAATTTATGAATTTCGAATTCGATTTTTTTCCGAAGTTACGAATCTATTCAAAATAATGAATTTAAATCATAACGAATGACCCAAAAAAGGAAAAAAAAACCCAAAAAACGAATGAAAAGGAACACATTTTTCAACAGTGTACATGTCTACTTTGCATCAGCAAGAACAGGATAGCCTCACTGAACTTCTAGCCAATTTCAATGTGCCTTCTTAACCACTTAAAGACCGCGTTGCGTACTTTTACTGCTGCAGAGTGGCAGCGTAGCGTGAATCGTCGTCTATAAATGGCGATCCATGCACGTTCAGCTAGGCGCCTGAGTGGGGCCGTGGGTCGTGAGCACTCGATGTCCGCCGGGGACCCGCAATCGTCTGTTAGAGAAGAAAAGTGGGGAACAGCTGATGTAAACACGGCGATTCCCCGCTCTGTCAGGGGGCATGTCAGAGATCTATTAATCCCTGTCACTGGGATCAGTTAGATCTTTGATGCCCCTGGCAGCCCAGCCCCCTCACAGTTAGAACACACCTAGGGAACACAGTTACCCCCTAGATCTCCCCCTGCAGGTTAACCCCTTCACTGCCAATGACATTTATACAGTAATCAGTTGATATTTAAATTTCTGATCGCTATGTCATTGGTCCCAAAAAAGTGTCAAAAATGTCTGACATGTCCGCTGCAATATTGCAGATCCCGATAAAAATCGCAGATCGCCACCATTACTAGTAAAAAAAATATAGTAAAAATGCCACAAATGAATTCTCATGGTTTGCAAACGCAGCAACTTTTGGGCAAACCAATCAATAAACGCTGATTGTGATTTTTGAAAAATATTTTGTGTACATAGAAAAAGTCTTAGATCTTTAAGTTCAGCTCATGATAAATAGGGGCAAACACAAAAGTGTTGCGTTTATAATTTTGCTCAGTGTATATACTTATCTGTATAGATAACACACAGCCTTCCTAGGATCAGTTGTTGTTTTTCTCTCTCCTCTGCTCAGCAAAGAATTCCTGAGGGTGAGGCCAAGCACTGCTGCTGAGGTCAGCGGGAGACTGGAGACTGGAGAAGAGGAGAGAGAGCCGTGTGTAGGAAGCCTGTGTGTTATCTATACAGATAAGAATATTTATGATATAGCACAGACTTCTTGTGCTAATACAGAGGGCCTAGGGGCTTTAAAAGTTAATTATGAGAGCAGAGAAGAGACTCTACAGGGAGACGGAGGGGGAGGAGGGGGGAGTTGAAGACAGGCAGAGGAGAATAGGAAAGCTGCTAGTGACAGACTACACAGACCACAGTCTCTCAAGATCAGCTAATCTGATAGGGGAGTCAGCACTCAGGGGGGAAGTCATGACCTGGCATTATCAAACATGATGCTAATTGCACATTAAAGAGACAGGAGCAGCATTTTTTGGGGGGTTAACAAACGCTTTAAGGCAGCGGTTCTCAACCCGTGGTTCGGGACCCCCATGGGGGGGGGGTCGATTGCCAATTTCCAGGGGGTTGCGACGTCTCGCTGCAATACACAGCCGCTATATCCCTTTAAGAGCGCAGCTCAGCACTCAGATGACTCACCGCGTCTCTGCTCCTCCCCTCCTGACCGACGTCATTCTCGGGCCTGCCCGCTGCAATTGCCAGATGAGGAGGAGAGATGCGGTGAGTCAAGGCATATAGCTGAAATTGTATTCTAAAACACTGTACCCCCTCCTGTGCACAGCCACCTCTGTACCCCTCCTGTGCATAGCCACCTCTGTACCCCCCCCGTCCACAGCCACCTCTGTACCCCCCTGTCCACAGCCACCTCTGTACCCCCCTTTCCACAGCCACCTCTGTACCCCCCTGTCCACAGCCACCTCTGTACCCCCCATC
>BLSH010465320.1:21807-34529 GCA_018402905.1 Glandirana rugosa
CCCCCCCCGCCCCCCCCCCCGCACTGAGCTCTCACTGAGCTCGGTGGGGGGAGAACTGTCACAGAGACATTTGTCTCTGTTTACAATGTGACGGCTGTGATTGGACAGTTCCACTCAGAACAGGCCTTGCCATGGTCGACCAAAGAAGTTGAGTGCACATGCTCAGCATCATATCCAGAGGTTGTCTTTGTTTTCGGAAGACAAGCAGACTAAGGACATGGATTAGTGGAACCATGTCCTGTGGTCTGATGAGACCAAGATAAACTTATTTGGTTCAGGAGGTTTCAAGGGTGTCTTGCCTACAGTCAAGCATGGTGGTGGGAGTGTCATGGTCGGGGACTGCATGAGTGCTGCTGGCACTGGGGAGTTACAGTTCATTGAGGGAACCATGAATACCAACATGTACTGTGGCATACTGAAGCAGAGCATGATCCCCTCCTTTCGGAGACTGGGCTACAGGGCAGTATTCCAACATGATAACAACCCCAAACACAGCTACCAAACGACCACTGCCTTGCTAAAGAAGCTGAGGGTAAAGGTGATGGACTGGCCAAGCATGTCTCCAGACCTAAACCCTATTGAGCATCTGTGGGGCATCCTCAAAATGGAAGGTGGAGGAGTGCAAGGTCTCTAACATCCACCAGCTCCGTGATGTCGTCATGGAGGAGTGGAAGAGGACTCCAGTGGCAACCTGTGAAGCTCCGGTAAACTCCATGCCCAAGAGGGTCAAGCCAGTGCTGGAAAATAATGGTGGCCACACAAAATATTGACACTTTGGGCCCAATTTGGACATTTTCATTTAGGGGTGTACTCACTTTTGTTGCCAGCAGTTTAGACATTAATGGCTGTGTGTTGAGTTATTTTGAAGGGACAGCAAATTTACACTGTTATACATGTAGCACTACACCCAAAAGAGCTGTTAATTAAATTTGTATTTGTTCCCGAGCCTCCCTCTAATTATCCTGCAGCCAGTCACTATGGTATTTTCACACAGCCAGGTGCACACACAATCCTGATTGTTTCCAATGACCAGTCTAGGGGATGAATTTTCTATGCTTTATTGTTGAATATGAGAAGGATAGGAGAAGGATAGGTATGGGATACTCCAAGTTAACTGACTGTAACTGAGGACCAATTATCCCTAGCCAGTGTCTCCTTTCTAACTCAGTGTAGCGGACTACCAAAGGCACTTTATGGCAGGCTGACTTTAGAAGAACAGGTCCTTTGTTAAGCAGTAAGGACAGAAGCTGGACTCTGCTCTCCAAGACACTCTCCAGTGTCTCCTTTCTAGCTGGCACACCCAATTAAGCTGATATGAGGGCAGGGAAAATTCTAGCATTACAGTCTCAGGGATTCTCTCACAGATCTGTACTCACACCATTTCCTGGGACATTCGGTAACCCTTCTCTGCCAACCTCCAAGTGACACTTTGCCACTGAAGTATCAGACTGAATCCAAGGACATCCTCTCTCTGTTAGCTTTCCAACAACTGTGGGTTGCAGCTTCAGCATCCGGATCGTCCTTGACTAGGCCTAGCAGCCAGCAGCCTCCTAGATAGGCATTCAGGCCTAGCAGCCAGAAGCTAAACACACGCCTCCACCCCTTAGGCTTGGGTGGGCTGGAACTCCTAACCTTGAGCCCACGTGCTCCCTTTTATATGAAGGTATTCATCCAAGATGCAGTAGGGCACCACTCCCCTGCTAGCTGGCCATAACCACCTCCAAATACACTTGCTGTCCCTGGCTGAGGCTTTCTCACTCTGTCCAATAGGGACCTATACTTCTGGACAGGGTAAAGCTCTTCAGACCACATCAGCACCAGAGCACACTGTGCAGACCTTACTCAAATCAAGGCTCCCTGATAAGCAGACAGCATATAAATGTACCTATCTGCTCTCCTGTTAAGCAGAGAGAGACAAAAACTATATACACTCACTAGTACCCAAACTAGGAGGGTGCTGCGTACAAGCTGTACAGTCACTACTTTACATTGTAGCAAAGTGTCATTTCTTCAGTGTTGTCACATGAAAAGATAGAATAAAATATTTACAGAAATGTGAGGGGTGCACTCACTTTTGTGAGATACTGTATATGCCAGAATTGCCAAGCTATTTTCCTAGGTTACAGAGAAATAAAAACATTTGTCAACTGATATACAATAGTTCATTGCCCCCATTGTATCCAACAGCATTTGTTTAAGTATCCCCTTAAACAAACATTATGTCTGTCTTCGAGACAAAGTACTAAACAGATTGTTCCAGTCTAATAGAAAAACCATTCATAGAATATATTTATATCAAATGCAACCTCCAGTCAGGACACCTCTGTGTCGTGAAGAGGGCCCCCCCCCCCCCAGACTAGAGGGCTACCCTCAAGGGCCACTGACAGCCTAACACTCCATCTTTAACTTCCACTTGAACTCCACACTGCCCCACCTGGGCTGACCCAGAGTATTTGAGGGGGATGTGCCATCAGCCAACCCATTGGTCAGGGCCCTCATGAATACTCCAGGCAGCTTCTCCTCACCTCCCCTCCCATTCTTCTGGAAGTTTCCAAAAAGTTCCAGAAGTAGGGGGGAGGTCTCAGAGATGCTGCCTGTTAGTCATCCAGCCCTCGCTGAGTCACTCACCCAATCCAGATAACAAACACAGGCTTGGCTGCCAGCCAAGCCTGAACAATTTTCCTACAGAACAGAAAAATCCTATTCTAGCACTTTAGAGGGTGCTACACTTTCAAATTGTCTGTTTTATGAATTTGGAAGATTTACTTTCATTTTGTGTTCATAAAGCATACACTGCATTTATGTGTCTCAGTTTTACTCTTACCTTGGGTTGCATGCGGTCTTTGCAAGTGATAAACTCAAAAGATCCATTTCCTGCCCGGGCCATGCCTTTAATGAGGGATGTGGAGGCCCCTTCACCGATCCCAAATGTAAAACACCTTCAAAGGGGGAATATGTTTTAATAAATCCCTGTTATTAGTTGTAGAGGACAATTACAAATAAAAGATCTTTTGTATCAGGCCATTCTGCTAAGCAAAGATTTGGCACTTTCTGATGGTCCTGAAGTTTGCGGGATTTTTTTTTGGTCAGTGACAAGCTAACAGTGTGTGTGTGTGGGTGGGAACGGCGTGAGAGTGTGCCTGTCAAAATGGTCTTCTTTCCGTTGCAAGCAGGGCCGGCTCTACCACTGGGCGAACAAGGCAGTCCCCTAGGGTGCAAAAGTGGCAATTGGTTTCCCTACTGTGCTTCGGTATCCTAATACTGTGCTGGCTTCCCCACACAGGGCTCCATTCACAAAGCGGTATGATGTGGTTTGTTAGTAGTGAAACCTTGCGTTAATTTAATGCCACCGCCCTAACAATCAATAACTGCCATGGTTGTTAAGAAGCAGGCAGCCATTGACACGTGATTGTAAATTCTCTTTTTTTAAAAATAACAAACATGTTATACTTACCTCCTCTGTGCAATTGGTTTTGCACAGAGTGGCCCTGTTGAGTGCCCCCACAGCAAGCGGCGGTGTATTCAGAATTGTCTTGGTGAAAAGTCCTTCCATCTTGCTGTGGTCATTGAGTGCGTTCATTACGTCTTGGAGAGAGCGGGGAGGCGTGGAGTTGCATTTGCATGCAATGGAAAGTCTTGTTGCTATAAGAATATGTATGAGTATAGCATGCATGGCAGGGGGCCATCTATCAAGCCCAATATTAAAGAGAGCCAGCTGGGAAGTGTCATTATAATGGGGGATTTTAATTATCCAGACATTGACTGGGAGGAAGGTACTGCACGTTCAGCTAAGGCTCGCCAGTTCCTAAATGTCCTGCAGGATAATTTAATGGGTTAAATGGTAAATGCACCAACAAGAGAAAAAGAATTATTAGACCTTCTGATTACTAACAACACAGACCTGATCACAGACGTGGAAGTAAGGGGCAATCTAGGAAATAGCGATCACAGGTCAATTCGTTTCAGTATAAATTACACAAATAGGAAACATAAGGGGAATACAAAGACACTGAGTTTAAGAGAGCCAACTTCCATAAACTACGCTCCTTGCTGGAAGATGTTAACTGGGACAAAATTCTAGGAACAATGAATGGAGGAAGAATGGGAGTGCTTCAAGAACATACTAAACAAAGGTATTAGCCAGTGTATCCCAACAGGAAATAAAATGAAAAGAGCCAAGGTAGAACATGAAAGACACATAGCTGAGGAGAGTAAAAGGAATCCCAAGGAATTCTTTAAGTATATAAACAGCAAGAGAGGAAGGTCAGATCATATTGGCCCCATAAAAAATGAGGAAGGAAATATGGTTACAAAGGATGGAGAAATGGCAGAGGTGTTAAACTCATTTTTCTCCTCAGTATTCAAGAAGGAAACGGGGGCTCTATTATTCAGAACTACAATGCTGGTTCTCACGACATGTCACAGGAAGCACCCTCATGGCTGACTGAGGATAAAATCAGGAATAGACTTGGAAAACTGAACACTAATAAGTCACCGGGACCAGATGGCTTACACCCGAGGGTCCTTAAGGAAGTTATTGCCAGACCCTTGTACCTAATCTTTAAGAACAGTTTTCTGACTGGTATGATACCAGCTGATTGGAAGAAAGCCAATGTAGTACCAATATATAAAAAAGGACATAAATATATCCCTGGGAACTACAGACCAATTAGCTTAACATCAATAATTTGCAAGCTCTTGGAGGGAATAATAAGGGATTATATACAAGATTATTGTAAGGAGAATGGTATCATTAGCGGTAATCAACATGGTTTCATGAAGAATCGTTCTTGCCAAACCAATCTATTAACCTTCTATGAGGAGGTGAGCTGCCATCTAGATAAGGGAAGGCCTGTAGACGTGGTCTATTTGGATTTTGCTAAGGCATTTGATACAGTTCCCCATAAAGGTTTACTGTACAAACTAAGGTCCCTCAACATGAATCAAAGGGTGAGCACCTGGATTGAAAACTGGCTGCAGGGGAGAGTCCAGAGGGTGGTGATAAATGGGGAATACTCAGAATGGTCTGGTATAGAAAGTGGGGTTCCCCAAGGTTCTGTCCTGGGACCAATCCTATTCAATTTATTCATAAACGATTTGGAGAATGAGGTGACCAGCTCAATCTCAATATTTGCGGATGATACCAAGCTAAGCGGGGCAATAAATTCTCCACAGGATGTGGAAACCTTGCAAGAAGATCTGAATAAATTAAAGGGGTGGGCAGACAAGTGGCAAATGAGATTTAACGTAGAAAAATGTAAGATAATGCATTTGGGTACCAAGAACAAGAAAGCAAACTACTCACTAGGGGGAGAGCCTCTGGGGGAATCTAGGATGGAAAAATACCTAGGGGTCCTAGTAGAGAACAGGGTGTCTGGAGGGGGCATAAGGCTTTGACAGAAGCTTGCACACTAAGATCATCCATCAGAGAGGGCCTCTGCGCAGACTCGGAATGGCTGTCCGTTGCTGTCACATACCTGATGGTGGAGTCTGACTTATGCAGTGGGCAGCCTCTCTTATGGCCCTGGTTCCAGAACCCCTGATAGAGCAGACAGGGAGTTCTAGAGCGCAGGGGGGCATGAGGGCTGGATTGGACACAGATGGTGGTGAGATGTCATCCAGAGGTTCGTGCAAGACTGAAGAGTGGTGATACAAGCCGGGTCAATAACTTGCAGGCGGAGCAGTACAGAAGGAGCAGGCAGTCGGGTGGTCGGGTACATGCAGATTCGGCAACAGGCGGGCAATTGAGGTACAAAGGGGTCAGGTAGAAGGATAGTCGTAGGCAAGCCGGGGGTCGGTGCAGGCGGAGTTCAAGCAGATCCAGAGTCAAGCGGGGTCACAGATAAACAGGAAGTCTCAGAACAGATCACTGCGGGAACACTGGAACGCTGTAGAATGGACAGCACTGGTTGCAGGGTGCTGCCTGCTTAAATGGCCATTTTGGCGCCAGTGCCGGAAAATATGTGCGCACACGCGCCCGCTCACAGGCATCCCAATGGCCACAGATGATTCCTAACATTGCCCCCTCAAGGGGCAGCCTCCGGATGCCCAAACAGGCCCTCTTGGCTGGATGTCTTCTCCAGAATGACCTGATTCTCCCAAGAGCTTTCTACAGGCCCATAGCCCTTCTACTTCACCAGGAACTGAATGATGCCCGCTCTTTTCCTGCAGTCGAGGATGGTCTCCACCTTGAACTCCTCCTCTCCGTCCACTAAGACCGGTTCTGGTGGGGCTGTATTACGTCCAGAGAAGAGATTCTTGACCACTGGTTTAAGCAAGTTCACGTGAAAAACTGGGTGAATGTGAAGCGAAGAGGGTAGGTCCAGCTCGAATGCCACCCTGTTGACCTTTCTCTTCACTGGAAAGGGTCCAATGTACTTTGGCCCTAGTTTTCTGGAGGGGCAGGAGAGCCTCGGGTTTTTTGTTGATAACCAGACCCGTTGGCCAGGTCGCAGTTCTAATTCCCCTCGTCTCTCTTTGTCAAAATTTCTCTTGCTGAGTGCCTGAGAGAGAATTTACTGTAACAGTTTACTGTTTCTTTCCAGGAACTGGGTGACTTCTAGAATGGCAGGTACTGTGCTTTCCGTTAATAGGTTAGGTAGGAAGGTAGGTGGTAGCTGAGGTTCGCCCAGAACAGGGTTTGCTTGGCGGCAGAATGAACCGAGTTATTGTAGGCGAACTCAGCTACCGGCAACAGAGAAACCCAATCATCCTGAGAGTACAGAGGTACTGCTCAAGGGTCTGGTTAGTCCTCTCCGTTTGGCCGTTTGACTGTGGATGATACGCTGAGGAGAAGACCAGGTCAATTCCCAGAGAAGAGCATAGGGATCTCCAGAAGCGGGATGTGAACTGCACCCCTCAGTCTGACACTATGTTGATGGGGATTCCATGAAGACGGACCACATCTTTAATGAATGTCTCTGCTGTCTCAGCTGCCGTGGGGGTGCCCTTCATGGGTATGAAATGGGCCATTTTTGTGAGGCGGTCCACCACCACAAGAATAGTACTGAAGTCTGCAGATGGAGGCAGCTCGACTATAAAGTCCATTGAGATCTGGGACCAAGGTCGTTCCGGAATGGGCAGTGGATTGAGTAGACCACAGGCTTTGGACCTTTCAGTTTTGTTCTTGGCACAGACAGGCATTCATTTAGTCTCTGCAGTCCTCGTTCAGACGAGGCCACCAGCATGAGTGGGATAGCAGCTCTGCTGTCTTGCGACCCCCGAAGTGCCCGGCCAATTTGAGGTCATGGCAGAGTTCAAGTGCTGTTAAGCGTAGTTCCTGCGGAATGAAGAGTCGGTTACCTGACCACCACAGCCCGTCTTTTAATGTGAGTCCAGAGTCCGGTGGCATGGTGAGGCTGGCTAGGGAGCACCTGATCCGGGTAAGGAGGTCTTCTTTGGTCAACAGGAAGCTGTTGGCAGGCAGAATTGTGTCTGGAGCAGAAGGATTTTCTGAATCATGAAACATCCTGGACAAGGCGTCCGGCTTTACATTCTTGGACCCGGGCCTGTATGTAATATGCAGCTGGAAACGTGAGAAGGAATAATGCCCATCTTGACTGTCGAGGTTTGAGTCGCTTAGCAGTCCACAGGTATTCCAAATTTTTATGGTCGGTGAAGACCAGAACAGGATGGGGCGCTCCCTCCAGGAGGTACCACCATTACTCCAGAGCCAATTTAATCGGCAGCAGTTCCCTGTCACGACATAGTAATTCTTCTCACGTGTCGAGAGTTTCCTGGAAAAGAAGGCAATGGGGTGGAGCAAGGCCTTTTTACCTTGTTTCTGAGAGAGGACTGCCCCTACTGCTGTCTCAGAGGCGTCCACTTCAAGAACATAGGGCAAGGCCAGATCAGGGTGTTTGAGGACGGGAGCGGAGGTAAACAGCTCTTTGAGTCTTGAGAAGGCCTTTTGGGCCTCAGGAGTCCAGCAAAAACGAGAGTCCTGTTTAGTGATTTGATGAACTTCCTATAAAAGTTTGCGAACCTGACAAAATGCTGGACTCCCTTCTTGTCAACTGGCGCTGGACAGTCCAAGGTGGCCGAAACTTTCTGCGGGTCCATAGTTATCCCTGTGACAGAGATGTCAAATCCAAGGAAGGAGATGCTAGCGCACTCAAAAGCGCACTTTTTGCACAAGTTGCAGGGTGCTGTCCGCTTAAATGGCCATTTTGGCGCCAGTGCTGATGCACGTGCACGCTCACATGCACAGGCACATGAGCACAAGCGCGGGCAAATGCACACAGATGCACGATTGCGCACAGGCATCCCAATGGCCACAGATGATTCCTAACAATCAGTGGAGGGTGTGACTAATTGGATGCCGAGGTAGGTAAAAGAGTCGGTCGGTGCCCAGGCGAATGGAGCAGCAAAGGAGATTTGGGATTTAAGTTTTAAGGGTAGATCTATGCCTAACATGGAGGACTTAGAATGATTGCATTTGTAGAGGGAAGCTTTGCAAAGGTCATCTAGTGCACGCAATAGTTAAGGAAGTGAGTTGAGTGGATCGGTAAGAGACATGATGATATCGTCCACGTAGAGGCCTATTTTATGAGTGGTGTTTCCTACTGTTAATCCAGATATACAGGGGTGAGACCTGATAGCTGCAGCCAGGAGTTCTATTACCATAGCGAATATGCGTAATGAGAGGGGACAGCCTTGCCGCAGTGATTGGGAAGTGAGAAGAGAGGTAACCTGAGGTCCATACTTTGGCGCTAGGTTTAGAGTACAGCCCCATAATGGCCTTTAGGATGTTGTCAGAGAGACCACATTTCTTGAGTACTGCTTCCGGGAATGCCAATAGACCCTATCGAACGCCTTCTCTGTGTCTAAAGAGATCAGCAGGGATGGCATTTGGCAATGTTCAGTCCACTGAATTAGGTTAAGGAAGCAACGGGTGCCATCAGACATGTGCTGTCCTGGGATGGACCCTACCTGATCATTGTGTATGAGGTTTGGGGATAAGTCGCTAAGTGTGAGGTGAGGATTTTAGCGTAGAGCTTGATATTTGTGTTGAGTAAAGATATAGGCCTATAATTGGCCGGGATGTCAGGAGCTTTTTTGGTTTAGGAATGGTGACTACTAGGGCTTCAAGAGATTCTTTAGGTATATTGCCAGTGTCAAGAAAGTTATTAAGGGAGTCGCATAGGTAAGGAGCTAGTAGTTCTCCGAATTCTTTGTAGTATTAGTTACTGAATCCATCAGTGCCAATAAGTATATTTATTTTGTGGGCTGTGAAGGGTTGTGAGAGAACCACTATTTGGTCAGTCATCAGTGCCGGGAGGTGGATAGATGACAGAAAGGAGTAGATTGTTTGGTCAGAGGGTTGATTGTCACGTTCGGCAGAGTTTAGGTTATATAAGGCTGCACAGAAGTCGCGGAAGCAATTGGTTATGTCAAGGGGATTGGTCAGCTGGTTGCCCTTAACGTCAGCCATGTAGGAAATTTTAGTTCGGGAGAGCTTACGTTTGAACTGGCTAGCTAGGAACTTACCGGACCTGTTACCTTGTAAATACCAATTTATTTTTAAGCGCGTAATGAGGAAGTCAAAATTTGGGAGCTGAGTTCTAGTCGGACATGTCTTAGTTCCATAATTTGTGGGGAGGGTGACAATTGTTATTGTTGAATTCAAGCATGTGGATATGATCAAGCAGGCATGTGGTTTCCTCCATGCTGTGTCTCCACCGAATTTCAAGAACAAGCCCCAGATCACTGATTTATGGGCGTTCCAAAATTTGGAAGGGTTAGAGACAGAACCAGTGTTGATTAGGAAGTGCTTTTCAATCTCCGATTTGATCTGTGGACCATAATGTGGGTGAGTGAGGAGGAAGGTATTCATCCTCCAAGTGGTGTGAAATTTAGTGGATGCCGAGAGAGTTAAGCCAATATAGATAGGAGCGTGGTCCGACCACGTGATAAGGCCTATAGTGGATGAAGAGCCGTTTTGGAGTAAGGTAGAGGTTGCTAGGAACATATCAATTCTGGAATAAGACAAGTGGCGCTGTGAGAAAAAGGTGTAGTCTTTCTCCATCCCATGCATATAGCGCCATACATCATACACAGTTTCTTTAAGGAGCATGAATGATAGGGCTGTAGAGTGTTTCCTAGAGGAATTTGAGGAGCCTAGAGATGTGTCTACAATGTCATTAAAATCCCCACAGATCAAAATTCGGTCCTGGGGGTAGGGTTGCAATTTGTGGAGGACAGATTTCTAAAAGGACGATTGAAGACTGTTAGGGGCGTATATTTACTATTACCAGGGGTTATTGAAGGAGGCAGAAAAGATAATGAACCTTCCAGAGGGATCTTGGATTTAATGGTCTAGCTGGGAAGCCACTGAGGCACGTACAGCTATCATGACTCCCTTAGATTTGCGTTCCGCATGTGCGAAAAATCAGTGAGGGAATAATTTGTGTGAGCAGCGGGGGGGTTTTAGATTGAGCAAAGTGGGTCTCTTATATGCAGAGAACATCTGCACTTTGGGAGATGGCCTCTTTCCATAGAAGGGAGCATTTGAAGGGGTGATTAAGGCCCTTAGCATTAATCGATGTTATGTTCAAGGTCATGGCTGGAAGATATGTAAGCATGAAAGGAAGAGAGACCCCCTCATCCGTGCCTGGGAGGTCGATGAAAGAGGAAATGTAGAGTCAGTAGGAACAATATTACATACAGCAAATAACGAAACAATTGTGACAATAGTAACGCATAAAGATAACAGATGACAAGCAATCTAATAAACTGGGAGTCGTAAAGTGGGGGTGTGCACTGCCCACTAGTAAACCAGGGTGGGATATAAACTTCAGAGGACCGTTCAAGCTCTCAGAGGGCTATACTGAAATAAAACAGGCGTTAGCCAGGGCACCTTGAGGTGAGTGTGAAGAGCCTCTGGTAAATGCATCTACTGTTGGTTGGTAGGCTGCCAGGGGTCAAGCAGAGTAAGCCTAAGCGTGTTTGGAGGAGGTGGGGGGGGAGGCCCCAGTTGTGGAGTTGCTTCAGACCATCCTTAGGGTTTAGAAAGGGCACAATTTGGTTTTGGTAGGTTACCAACAGCTTGGTAGGGAAGCCCCATCGATAGAGGATTCTCTGTGTTTGAAGTATGGAAGTCACTGGTGCAAACTCTCTGCATGCCTGTGAGGTGGCTGATGAAATATCAGTGTACAGGGAGATCTGTGAGCAGGGATCTGGTAGGGCACATGCTGATTGGGCTTCCAGAATGATCCTTTCTTTAAAATGGAAGTAATGTAGGTGAGCTAACATGTCTCGGGGGACTGAAGCAGGCAGGAAGGTAGGTTTCTGGATCTCGTGGACTTTGTCAATCAGTAGATCCTGGGTGGTGAGGTCTGGGATCAGCTTGTGAAAGAGCTGTTTTAAGTAGGAGCCCAGATAGTTCGGCTTAACAGACTCGGGATACCTCTTTTTTAAAAAATGTTTCACCTGGAGCGGTCCTCCAGGTCGGCTATTTTAAGTTGTAGCTGGTGGATAATGTTAGCGTGATCATCTTGTTTGTCCACCACTGTATTGTGTGCTTTAGTCACCATACTCATTTGGTTCTCTAATGATTCAGTGCATTCCTCAATGGCTTCTAGCCCTTCCTGTAGGTGGGTAATGGAAGCTTTTAGGTCTCTTTGTAGGTCAGAACGGAGTGAAAGCAGCATGTATTTGATAAAGCTCTCTGATGCAGGATTATCAGAGGCAGAAGAAGCTGCAATTGCTGTGACAGGCATTCCTGACTGAGTTGTTAGCTGCTTCCCCCCGTGCTGCCTCTTAAGAAACTGAGGCTTGTTCAGGGAGTAGGCAAGTGAGAAAGCTGCTTGCTTGCCTCTCTCAGCAGGGGAGGATGCGTCAGGATTTGGAGGGTTTGATTCCTCCATGTCTGATGTGAGGTCCGGATCCAGGTAAGGAGTACAAAGACAAGTGTGTCCTGCCTACAGTCATGCATGGTAGTGGGAGTGTCATGGTCTGGGGCTGCATGAGTGCTGCTGGCACTGGGGAGATACAGTTCAAAGAGGGAACCATGAATACCAACATGTACTGTGACAGCAGAGCATGATCCCCTCCCTTAGGAGACTGGGCCGCAGGGCAGTATTCCAACATGATAACGACCCCAAACACACCTACAAGACGACCACTGCCTTGCTAAAGAAGCTGAGGGTAAAGGTGATGGACTGACCAAGCATGTCTCCAGACCTAAACCCTATTAAGCATCTGTGGGTCTCTAACATTCACCAGCTCTGTGATGTCTTCAAGGAGGAGTGGAAGAGGACTCCAGTGGCAACCTCTGAAGCTCTGGAAAATAATGGTGGCCAAAATATTGACATTTTGGGCCCAGTTTGGACATTTTCACTTAGGAATGTACTCACGTTTGTTGCCAGTGGTTTAGACATTAATGGCTGTGTGTTGAGTTATTTTGAGGGGATAGCAAATTTACACTGTTATACAAGCTGTACACTCGCTACTTTACATTGTAGCAAAGTGTAATTTCTTCAGTGTTGTCACATCAAAAGATATAATAAAATATTTACAAAAATGTGAGGGGTGTACCCACCTTTGTGAGATACTGTATATATATATATATATACACTTCAGGTGGTGTATTCAAATATATACATTCCAGTGTATATATATATATATATATATATATATATATATATATATACACATTGTATTGAGTGTGCATTATATATCCAGTGCATTCAGAGGTGTACGGTATATAGTACACTTCATGT
>BLSH010465320.1:35605-54959 GCA_018402905.1 Glandirana rugosa
AATATATGGCATGTGGGGGCTTACGTGACCTATATATCACATATCACTATATATCACTATATATCACTATATCACTATATATCACATGTGAATTATGTGACACACACATATATATGTCATATATATGTGATCTCACATATATATATATATATATATATATATATATATATATATATATATGTCACGGAACGCTTTCATAAGCCGGGGGAACTTGAAACACTGGAAAACGGTGTAAAGTCCGAAGTTTGTATTTCTATATTTTGACATTAAAAAACACTTCTTAGTTGTTGTTCACCCTGTGTTAGTACTTCACCTTGCTTTAAATAACCTATAAAGTTTGAAAAAATTGTTTCTTTCGCAAGGCACTGTATATATATATATATATATATATATATATATATATATATATATACACTCTAGTGTATATATACTGTATATATACACACACAGTGTATTAAGTGTACACTATATATCACTATATCACTATATATCACTATATATCACTATACACTATATATCCAGTGCATTCGGGGGTGTACGGTATATAATACAGTGTAGTACAGTGTTAAAAAAATTGTGTCAGGAAGACCACAAAAGAGAGGCAGACGCCCACAGGCCACTAAAGAGGGCAAGCAGCCTCTTTGTGTACAGTGAAAAGTGATGGTGGCGGACATGGTGCATCCTCTGCAGGTGGGTCCTTTTTTCTGCTGTTGGCCGTGTTATTGAGCCACAACATGCAGAAGAGTTGGTGGAGTGGATAACTAAGCCACCCTCATCCTCCTCATCCTCTGTCAACCAGGCTCATACTAGTTTTCCTTCCAACGCAGCTGGCAAAGCAGCCTATTCCACGGGATACTTGTCCACAGTTTCTCCTTCTGTAGTCCCACCATAATGCACGGAGGAGTCACCATAATTATTTGACCATAGTGTCGGTTATATGCTGATGGAGGATGCGCAGCAATTTGAAGGCTCTGGTGTTTGTTCCCAGGTTGAGGAAGGGAGTATCGTGAGCCTTGAGACAGGGGGTGCCACAGAAGGACAAGGAACTAGCAGTCATGGTCCCCAAGCTGCAGCATACAGCCAAGTTTGATCCAGTGATGAGGAGGGAGGGGATGATGAGGGCACTGACTGTACTTGGGTGCCTGAGAGAAGAGAGGAGGAAAGTGAGGAGGAGGCACAACTCCAACGAGGCAGGATGTCCTCCAGGGGCCAGCTTAAGGGCAGTCACTCTATTGCATCAGACCACAGAGCTCCACAGGTGCGGGGCACTGCTGGCACCCTGCTGACTTCCAAAAGTTCATTGGCGTGGGCTTTTATCAACACATGTGCAGTAGATCGCACCGTTGCTATTTGCAATCTATGTCTGAAGCGGGTCGAATGCGGCTAGAACTCCAGCAGCTGTCTTGACAAGACATATGACGACCAGCCATGCAGTCCGTTGGCAACAGGGTTCAGTGTTGGAGCTAGTTCCGCCACCATGCCTCCAAAAAGCTGGTGGTGGTTTTGCCACATCTGCTTCCTCCACCCACTCCTCTTCTTCTACGTCTGTGGCCTCTTCTGCAGACTTGTCCTCTGGACCTGCAGTGCTCCCTAAACATTCAAGGGGCTGTGCAAGCAGTCAGGCTAAAAGGTGCTTGAGTTAGTCTGTCTTGGGGACAGGAGCCATACTGGGGCAAAGATTCTGTCAGCTCTGCGGGGGCAGGCTCAGAGGTGGTTGACGCGTTGGCAGCTAAAGCCAGGAATGGATGTATGCGACAATGGCACCAACCTACTCTCTGTCCTCCGACAGGGGCACTTGACACATGTTCCATGCTTGGCACACGTCTTGAATTTGGTGGCGCAGCATTTCTTGACCACATACCCAGGCTTATCAGATATCCTGAGGTAGACCAGAAAAGTCTTTGGTCATTTCCGGTGTTCATACAATGCCAGTGCCTGTCTGGCTGACATTCAACGGGAATTCAACCTGCCCACCAACATCCTCATTTGTGACATGCCCACCAGGTGGAACTTAACAATGACAATGCTGCAGGGGCTGCACGCACAATGGAGGACCATCAATGAGTACCTCTGTGAGCATAGCACCAGGACAAGCTCTGGGGAGCTTGGCTTCTTTTCGTCACGCCAGTGGCTACTGATCAAGGTTGCATGCACTGTCCCATCATCATTTGAGGAGGCCACAAGGATGGTGAGCAGCGACAATGCATGCATCAGTGACACTTTCCCTCTAATCTTCCTGCTGGAGCACACACTTCATGGAATTATGGACAGGGCACTTGAGGCAGAACAGCAGGAGGAAGAGGAGGACTTCCTTTCCTCTCAAGGCCCTCTTTATGCAGATAGCATTCCTGCAGGGCCGCCAAACACACAGGAGGAGGAGGAGGTCTTCAAGGGATGGTTTTTAATCCCCAGAGGGAATCCAAGGAGTTGTACGTGGCTGGTAATGTCATCCTCAGTGACCCAGAGGACTCTCATGCCTCTTCAAACCTATGCTGCATAGGCTCATTGATTCTGAAAAGCCTGCGAAAAGAACCTAAGATTCGTGGTATCAAGGAGAGGGATCATTACTGGCTGGCAACCCTTCTTGATCCACGTTACAAGGGTAAAGTTGCAGAGCTCATACTGCCTTCTCACAGGGAGCTGGGGATGAAATATCTTCAGGATGCCTTGAAGAAAAGTTTGTGCAACTTCTTTCCAGACCCTGGGAGGTTACCATGTCCTGGTGCTGGACAACGTGTTTCTGAGGCTTCGTTCGGTCAGAGGCAGAGCGGTGGAGAAGGTGGCCAGCTGACCAATGCCTTTAAACTATTTTTCAGTCCCCAGGGCTGATAGGTTCAAGCAACCATCGCCAGCATCTGCATTATGTGGTGCAGGAATATGTAGGGTCAAGAGCAGACTTGGAGACCTTTCCAACTGAGCATCCACTGAGTTACTGGGTCTTGAAGATGGACCACTGGCCGGAACCTGCTAAATATGCAATCGAGCTACTGTCCTGTCCTGCATCCAGCGTGCTTTCTGAATGGACATTCAGTGCTGCTGGAAGGTTCGTAATGGATCATTGAGTGCTCCTGTCCACAGACTCGGCTCACATTTATAAAAATGAATCAGTCCTAAATCAGCAGCTATCAAGCCCCTGATGCTGCTGCAACTGATTGAATTTGTTAGGAATATGGGATCCCTTGAAGACTGCTCATGCTGCCTATCCTATTCCTCCTGTCCTGAATCCTGATGATGCTAGCTTCCAATGATATTTTGTGTTTAACCGCTTCCACACCGCACGCAGTATATTTACTGCGGCAGTGTGGATGCTAGGCCGGCGGCGCGTGCGTGCCCGCCGTACTCCTGAGGAGTGTGTCAACAGCTCGGGCGGACCAGATGTCTGCCGGCGAGCCACGATGAGCGGCCACAGCAAAAGAACGGGGAACCGCCGATGTAAATACGGCGGTTCCCCATTCTGACAGTGGGGGCATAAGAGATCTACTGATCCCTGTCACTGGGATCAGTTAGATCACTTATGTCCATAACAGCCCAGTCCCCCCCCAACAGTTAGAACACGCCTAGGGAACACAGTTAACCACTAGATCTCCCCCTGCAGGTTAACCCCTTCACTTCCAATGACATTTATACAGTAATCAGTGGACATTTAAATTTCTGAGCGCTGTATAAATGTCATTGGTCCCAAAAAAGTGTCAAAATGGTCTTACATGTCCGCCCCAATAGCGCAGTACCACTAAAAATCGCAGATCACCGCCATTACCAGTAAAAAATAAAATAAATATAAAAACCCCAGAAATGAATTCTCAGCATCGGTAAACGCGGCCACTTTTGCACAAACCAATCAGTAAACGCCGATTGCGATTTTTTTTTTTACCAAAAATATGAGGAAGAATATAAATCAGCCAAAACCGATGAAAAAAATATATTTTTTTTTATTTGTATTTTAGCAAAAAGTAAAAAAAACTGTGTTTTTCTGCAAAATTGTCACTCTTTTTTTGTTTACAACGGTGATCAGAAATGATGCAGAGGGGATCAAATACCACCAAAAGAAAGCTCTATTTGTGGGGAAAAAAAGTGCTCTGGTCCTAAAGTGGGAAATCCTTCCGGGGCTGAAGTGGTTAAGGCACCACCAACACCCAAGGCCCAATTTTTCTGCACCTGTTTTACAGGGGCACGTCATAATAATTTAATAAAAAATTAACAGCAGTGCCTGTTCCTGCACCCAAGAATAGTAACTGTGAACGGTTACAGTGTGCTAGCACCGCCAACACTCAAGGCCCAATTTTTCGGCACCTGTTTGACTAGGGCATGTCATTACAATTTTTTTAATAATTTACAACAGCATGGCCCATTCCTGCCCCCAATAAGAGCAATTGTAAGGGGTTATATTGTTCTGCCACCACAAACACTCAAGGGCCAATTTTTCTGCACCTGTTTGACTGGGGCATGTCATGCTCATAAAGCAGACTTTTTTTTTGCAAATGTCATTTTTTTAATTACATTTTAGTGTAAATATGAGATTTGAGGTCTTTTTGAACACAGATCTCATATTTAAGAGGTCCTGTCATGTTTTTTCCTATTACAAGGAATATTTACTGTACATTCCTTGTAATAGGAATAAAAGTGACCCCTGTTTTATTTTTAATGGACAGTGTAAAAATAAAAAATAACAAGTAAAAAAATAAGAAAAAAAAAATTAAAGTGCCTTGTCCCCCCGAGCTTGCGCACCGAAACAAACTCATACCTAAGTCCCGCCCGCTTATGAAAACGGTGTTCAAACCACACATGTGAGGTATTGCTGCGATTGTTAGAGTGAGAGCAATAATTCTAGCACTAGACCTCCTCTAATGCAAAACTGGTAACCTGTAGACATTTTTAAACTTCACAGATGGAGATCATTAAGTGCCAAAGTTTGTCGCCATTCCACGAGTGGTCGCAATTTCGAAGCATGACATGCTGGGTGTCAATTTACTCGGCTAAACATTTTTCACAATATAGAAAAAAATCAGGCTAACTTTACAGTTGTCTTATTTTTTAATTAAAAAAGTGTTTTTTTTTTCCTAAAAATTGAGCTTTTAAGACCGCTGCGCAAATACGTTGTGACATAAAGTATTGCAGCGAGAGCCATTTTATTCTCTAGGGTGTTAGAAAACAAAATATAATGTTTTGGGGTTCTAAATAATCTTCTTTAACCACTTGCTGACCATCAACCGCAGGTTGACGACGACAAAGTGGCTCGATAACGCAAACCGCCGTCATATGACGGCGGCTGCGAGATCGCGCTCCGTCGGAGGCGCGCCCGTGCGCTCACTGTGTTCGGGGGGGCCAGGGAGCGGGTGCGGCGGACTCGATCTCCGCCGGCTACCCGCGATGCCCCCCCCCCCGCACTGGAAGAACGGAGGTCCGTGTACGTAAACACGGACCTCCGTTCTGTGAGGGGGGAAGGACTGTGATCACAGCCTTCCTCTACATGGAAGCTGTGATCACTCCTCTTCCCCTGGTAGGGCAGTCCCCCCACAGTTAGAACACGCCCAGGGAACATAGTTAACCCTTAGAGCGCCCCTTGCAGGTTAACCCCTTCACTGCCAATGTCATTTACACAGTAATCAGTGCATTTTTATAGCACTGATCGCTGTATAAATGCCAATGGTCCCAAAAAAGTGTCAAAATAGTCCGACATGTCTGCCCCAACATCGCAATACCGCTAAAAATTGCAGATCGCCGCCATTACTAGTAAAAAATAAAAAAAAATAAAAACCCCAGAAATTAATTCTCATCATCCGTAAACGTGGCCACTTTTGCGCAAAGCAATCAATAAATGCTGATTGTGATTTTTTTTTATCACAAATATGAGGAAGAATATAAACCGTTGAAAAAAAATGTTTTTTTGTATTTTTTTTTTTTGGATTTGTATTTTAGCAAAAAGTAAGAAATTTGGTTTTTTTTTGCAAAATTGTCGCTCTTCTTTTGTTTATAGCGGCGATCATAAATGACGCAGCGATGATCAAATACCACCAAAAGAAAGCTCTATTTGTGGGAAAAGAAGGACGCAAATTTTGTTTGAGTACAACGTCGCACGACCACGCAATTATCAGTTAAAGCGACGCAGTGCCGAATCGCAAAAAGTGCTCTGGTCCTAAAGTGTGAAATCCTTCCGGGGCTGAAGTGGTTAAAAAAAAAATATGTTTTAAGTTGTAAACACCAAATCTCAGAAAGAGGCTCTGTCCTTAAGTGGTTAAAGGGAATCCCACGCCAATTTTTTAAAAAAAGTTGCGCAGCCCCCCCCCCCCAAAGTCCGTACCAGGCCCTTCAGGTCAATCTGACCCACCGCATTACCGATCTCGGAAGCTCTTTACCATGTGATCAGCCGTGACCAATCACTGCTGGTCACAGTTTAAACAGGAGAAGCCGTTTATCGGCAGATGCGAGTAGTGGAGAGCCGATCGGCTGCTATTCTAATGGGGGGGCAGTGCTGAGTGTTTATCAGCACAGCACCCCCTAGGATCGCCACCCTAGACCACCAGGGAGCCCATCAGAGCCCACCCAGGGAGACCACCAGGGAGCCGATCAGGACCACCAGGGAGCCGATCCCAGACCACCAGGGAGCCCACCCTAGACCACCAGGTAAGGGGCACAGTGCCCAACATGGATGGCACTCAGTGCCAACTTCAGATGCCAACCTAGATCACCATGGAATGGACCCCTATTAGTGCATCTGTCATTGCCGCCCACCAGTGCCCCCTATCAGTGCCCACCAGTACCACCTACCAGTGCCCACCAGTACCACCTACCAGTGCCCATCAATGCCACCTATCGGTGCCCATCAGTGCTGCCTATGAGTGCCCATCAGTGCCTCTTATCAGTGCCCGTCAGTGCTGCATATCAGTGCCACCTATCAGTGCCTATCATTGCTGCATATAAGTGCCTCATCATCAGTGCCACCTCATCAGTGCTGGCCTTTTTTTATTTGTAGATCAAATACCACCAAAAGAAATTTGTGGGAACAAAACTATAAAAATTCAGCTTCGCACAATCGCGCAATTGTCATTCAAAGCGCAACAGCACTGAAAGCTGAAAATTGGTTTGGTAGGGAAGTGTTCTAAGTCCCTGGTATTGACCCCCAGATCCCGATCCCCCCATGTGAATGGGTATGGGGTACATTGTAAAATAGCTCTTTTTCTTTCTTTCTTCTTTCTTCCTCCGGTCTTCCTCTTCTCCTGCCCCGCACCTTCTCTGGTCTTCTGCTTCTTCTTTTGGTCTACTTCCTTCCTCTTGTCATCTTCTTCTTTCACAGCCGCTACTGCTGCGCCACCCAGAGGCGGGCCCACCCAGTGACGTAACCGAGGGACCCTTCTGACATCATGTGACATCAGAGGGGGCCCTGCCCCTTCTTATAAAATAACTGTCAAACTGAAGACCGCCCATTCTGGAAGTTGCCTCTGGACAGCACGGAAGAAGAAAGAAGAAGAAGTTGTTTACAATAAAGGACTTGTCAAAAACTGTCTACTGTTTTTTGTAACAATACATTCCTTTTTTGGTGAATGGGTAGGGGTACAATATACCCCATATCCATTCACATAGGGGGGAAATGGGGGCCCACTTATTAAAGGGGGCTTCCAGATTCCGATAAGGCCCCCGCCCGCAACCCCCACAACCATGGTCAGGGTTGTAGGGATGAGGCCCTTCTGCCCATCAACATGGGGACCAGGTGCTTTGGGGACAAGGATAGGGGTCTGGTTTGGATTTTGGGGGGACCCCTACGCAATTTTTTTTTTAAAAATCGGCCAGTGTTCCTCTTAAAGGGCCTGGGGGGGAACCCTACCCTTTTTTTTTTTTTTACATTTTGGAGCTGGGTTTCCCGTAACCACTTCAGCCCCGGATGGATTTCCCATGTCAGGACCAGAGGACTTTTTGCGATTCGGCACTGCGTAACTTTAACTAATAATTGCGCGGTCGTGCAACGAAATTTGGGTCCTTTTTTTCCCACAAATAGAGCTTTCTTTTGGTGGTATTTGATCCCCTCTGTGTCATTTCTGATCACCGCTATAAACAAAAAATAGTGACAATTTTGTAAAAATACCAATATTTCTTACTTTTTGCTAAAATACAAAACCAAAAAAATATAAAAAAAACATTTTTTCATCAGTTTTGGCCGATTTATATTCTTCCTCCATATTTTTGGTTAAAAAAATCGCAATCAGTGTTTATTGATAGGTTTGCGTAAAAGTTGCCGCGTTTTCGAATGATGAGAATTCATTTATGTTTTTTTTTTAATTTTTTTTATATTTTACTAGTAATGGCGGCGAATTGCGATTTTTATCAGTGCTGCAATATTGCGGCAGACATGTCGGACCATTTTGACACTTTTTTGGAACCTTGGCATTTATACAGGGATTATTGCTATGAAAATGCACTAATTACTGTGTAAATGCCATTGGCAATGAAGGGATTAACCAGGAGGGGGGGGGGGGGTGGGCTCTAAGGGTTAACTGTGTTCCCTCAGTGTGTTCTAACTGTATGGGGGCTGGGCTGGCAGGGGGAGAGGAGTGATCACAGCTTCCATATACAGGAAGCCTGTGATCACAGCCCTTCCCCCTCTTTCAGAACGGAGATCCGTGTTTACATACACAGACCTCCGTTCTCTCATTGCGGGGGAGCCATCGTGGGTGGTCGGCGGAGATCAAGTCCGCCCTACCCACTCCCTGGCCCCCTGGAACACAGTGAGCGTGCGAGCATGCCTTCGGCGGCGCGCGCACGCTCACAATACTCGTTCTCGCAGCCACCATGAGGTGATAACGAACCACTTTACCACTGTCAAGCCACGGCGGGCGGTCGGCAAGTGGTTAAAATACATACCAGGCCTAAAGTGTCTGGTATGGACTTTGGGGGGACCCCAACACAATTTTTTTTTTTAATTTTCTGAAATCCACATCAGACCCGAAGGGCCTGGTGTGGACTGGGTGGGCCCCCCAACACAATGCTTTTTCAGTGATTATCTATATGGCTGGGAACCGGCAATACATTATAGCCGTGAGCGATTTTAAATGACAATTTTTCCTTTACAAATGTTATTTTGCTCTGACACTGTGCTATACATTACAGAGATGCACCCCTTTACAGGCAGACTAAGGGGACTCCCAAGCATCATATTTAAAGGAATATTTCATTTTTATTTTTTCACTTTAAACATTATTAAAATCACTGCTCCTAAAAAAACAATCGATTTTAAAACTTTTTTTGCATTGATACATGTCCCCTAGGGCGGGACCCGGGTCCCCATACACTTTTTGTGGCAATAACTTGCATATAAGCCTTTAAAATTAGCACTTTTGATTTTGAATTTGAGTCCCATTGATTTTAACAGCGTTCACACAAATTTTTTGCCTGTTCACAAGTTCTGGTGTGAACTGAACTGGGGGGTGTTCGGCCCTACCCTAAAGAAAACCTGTTAGAGTCTGCAAAAGACTTGAGAGTGGGGCGGAGGTTCACCTTTCAGTAAGACAACGACCCTAAACATACAGTCAGAGCTACAATGGAATGGTTTAGGTCAAAGCATATTCATGTGGTCCAGTCCAAGTCCAGACCTAAATCCAATTGAGAATCCGTGGCAAGACTTGAAAATTGATGTTCACAGACGCTCTCCATCCAATCTGACAGAGCTTGAGATATTTTGCAAAGAATGGGCAAAAATGTCCTCTCTAGATGTGCAAAGCTGGTAGAGACTTCCCCAAAAAGACTTGGAGCTGTAATTACAGGGAAAGGCGGTTCTACAAAGTATTGACTCGAGGGGTGCCATACAAATGCCCCCCCACACTTTTCAGATATTTATTTGTAAAACAATTTGAAAACCATTTATTATTTTCCTTCCAATTCACAATTTTGTGCCACTTTGTGTTGGTCTATCACATAGAATCCCAATAAAATACATTTATGTTTTTGGGTGTAACATGACAAAATGTGGAATATTTCAAGGGGTATGAATACTTTTTTAAGGCACTGTATATACATAAATATAGAATTATCCAAAAATGTATCGATTTGTCATAACAAATATCGATACTCTACAGAAATAACGAATTATCTGAAAATGAATTAACGTAACATAACGTAACACAACGAATATAACAATAATATGGAACAAAACAACATTTTCCATTGTGCAGAAGTCTATTATATGATGTATCTTGTATGCAATACACGTTATCTTTTTCTCCATTCAAGAGGAGAAAACAGCACAGGGGTGGGCTCTACAGTGACTGATCACTGTGATAGGTAATCAGAGACTGTCACAGCGATCCTGTGATCAGGAACCAGGACTCTGGATTCATAATCCTTACTACAAAACACAGGACTCTTGGTGAGAGTACAATCTTTGTGCTTGTGATTGCACTGCATAGTGCACTCTCAGCCTCGACACAGCAGCCTATACACACTATATTATCAAAAGTATTGGGACACCTGCCTTTATACACACATAGTTACATAGTTAGTGAGGTTGAAAAAAGACACAAGTCCATCAAGTCCAACCTATGTGTGTGCCTTTATGTCAGTATTACATTGTATATCCCTCAATGTTGTGGTCCCTTAGGTGCCCATATAATAGTGGTTTCAGCTGGGAGCATAGATAAGAGAATTCCACATCCTTACTGCTCTTACCGTAAAGAACCCTCTACACAGTTTAAGGTTAAGCCGCCTTTCTTCTAGTTTTAGTGAATGGCCGCGTGTCTTTGTGTGCTCCCTTGCGCTGAATAGTTTTGTCCCTATTGTGGGGTCACCAGTACAGTATTTGTACATTGAAACCATTTCCCCTCTCAAGCATCTCTTCTCCAGAGAGAATAATTTCAGTGCTTGTAATCTTTCCTCATAACTAAGGTTCTCCAATCCCTTTATTAGCTTTGTTGCCCTTCTCTGAACCCTTTCCAGTTCCATGACATCCTTCCTGAGGACTGGTGCCCAGAACTGGACGGCATACTCCAGGTGCGGCCTCACCAGAGACTTGTATAGTGGGAGAATTATTGATTTATCCCTGGAGTTAATCCCTTTCTTGATGCATGCCAATATTTTGTTAGCTTTGCTTGCAGCAGCTTGGCATTGCATGTCATTGCTGAGCCTGTTCTCCACTAGGTCCTTTTCCATCCTAGATTCCCCCAGAGGCTCTCTCCCTAGTGAGTAGTTTGCATTCATATTCTTGGTACCCAAATGCATTATTTTACATTTTTATACCTTAAACCTCATTTGCCACTTATCTGCCCACCCCATTAATTTGTTTAGATCTTCTGGCAAGGTTTCCACATCCTGTGGAGAATTTATTGCCCTGCTTAGCTTGGTATCATCTGCAAATATTGAGATTAGGTTGTTTTATCCCATCCTCCAGATCGTTTATGAATAAATTAAATAGGATTGGTCCCAGGACAGAACCTTGGGGAACCCCACTTTCAATACCGCACCATTTAGAGTACTCCCCATTTATTCCCACCCCCTAGACTCGCCCCTGTAACCAGTTTTCAATCCAGGTACTCACCCTTTCATCCATGCCGACAGACCTTAGTTTGTACATTAAGTGTATATGGGGAACTGTATCAAGTGCTTTTGCAAAATCTAGATACACCACATCAACAGGCCTTCCTTTATCTAGATGGCAGCTCACCTCCTCATAGAAGGTTAATAGATTGGTTTGGCAAAAATTATTCTTCATGAAACCGTGCTGATTACCGCTAATGATATTTTTTTCATTACAATAATCTTTATATAATCCCTTATTTTTCCCTCCAAGAGCTTGCATATTATTGATGTTAAGCTAACTGACCTGTAGTTCCCAGGGATACTGTATATCTTATTCCTTTTTTATATATTGGTGCTACATTAGCTTTTCTCCAATCAGCTGGTATCATACCAGTCAGTAAACTGTTCTTAAAACTTAGGTACAATGGTCTGGTAACTTGACTGAGTTCCTTAAGGACCCTCGGGTACAAGCCATCTGGTCCCAGTGACTTATTAACGTTAGGTTTTTCAAGTCTATTCCTAATTTTATCCTCAATTAGCCATGAGGGTGTTTCCTGTGATGTGTCGTGAGGACCAACATCGCAGCTTTGGATACTTGAGCCCCTCGTTTCCTTCTATACTGAGGAGAAAAATAAGTTAAACACCTTTGTCATCTCTCCATCCTTTGTAACCAGATTACCTTCATCATTCTTTATGGGGCCATTATGATCTGACCTCCCTCTATTTCTATTTATATACTTAACCGGTTCCCGACCGCGCGCAGCATATTTACTACTGCAGTGTGGCGCTGTCCCGCAAATCACCGTATATATTGCACGGTGATTCGCGCATGCGCAGTTAGTGGGTGGGAGCATGCCGCCGGTGGCGCGCTCTCATTCCCGCCGCACTCTGCAGGAGTGTGCCCATGGCTCAGGTGGACCCGATGTCCTCCAGCAAGCCTCAATGACCTGCCAGAGAGAAAGAATGGGGAACCACCGATGTAAACATGGCAGTTCCACGCTCTGTCAGTGGGCATGTAAGAGTTTTACTGATCCTTGTTACTGGGATCAGTTAGATCTCTTATGCCCATGGTAGCACAGCCCCCTCACAGTTGGAACACACCCAGGGAACACAGTTAACCCCTAGATCTCCCCCTACAGGTTAACCCCTTCACTGCCAAAGACATTTATACAGTAATCAGTGGATATTTAAATTTCTGATCGCTGTATAAATGTCATTGGTCCCAAAAAAAAGTGTCAAAAATGTCCGACATGTCCGCCCCAATATCAAAGTCCCAATAAAGATCACAGATCGCCGCCACTGGCAGTAAAAAAAAATAAATGTAAAAACGCCAGAAATTAATTCTCATGGTTTGTAAACGCGCAACTTTTGCGCAAACCAATCAATAAATGCAGATTGCGATTTTTTTTAACTAAAAATACGAGGAAGAAAATAAATCGGCCAAAACCGATGAATAAATTTGTTTTTTTATAATTTTTTTGTATTTGTATTTTAGCAAAAAATAAGAAATATTGTTTTTTTTTTGCAAAATTGTCGCTCTTTTTTTGTTAATAGCGGCGATCAGAAATGACACAGAGGGGATCAAATACCACCAAAAGAAAGCTCTATTTGTGAGAAAAAAAATGCAAAAAGGAAAAAAAGGAAGCAAATTTCGTTTGGGTACAACATTGCACAAACGTGCAATTGACAATTAAAAGCGACGCAGTGCCGAATCGCAAAAAGTGCTCTGGTCCTACAGTAGGAAATCCTTCCGGGTGAAGTGGTTAAAGAATTTCTTGGTATTCTTTTTACTCTCCTCTGCTATTTGTCTTTCATGTTCTATCTTAGCCGCCCTGATTGCACCCTTACACTCCTTATCGCATACCTTGGCAGATGGAATGCTGACAGAGACCCCTCAGTCTTGTATTTTTTGAAGGCCTTCTCCTTTGCTTTTATATGTGCTTTTATGTCGGACTTAAGCCACCCTGGTCTTTTATTAGCTTTATAAAAATTATATCCCATTGGGATACACTGGCTAATACCTTTGTTTAATATGTTCTTGAAGCATTCCCATTTTTCCTCCGCGTTCATTGTTCCTAGAATTTTATCCCAGTTAACATCTTCCAGCAAGGAGCGTAGTTTATGGAAGTTGGCTCTCTTAAAGTCAGTGTCTTTGTATTCCCCTTATGTTTCCTACTTGTGTAATTTATACTGAAACAAATTGACCTGTGATTGCTATTTCCTAGAATACTTCCACATCTGTGATCAGGTCTGTGTTGTTAGTAATCAGAAGGTCTAATAATGCTTTTTTTCTTGGTGCATTTACCAAATGATCCATGAAATTGTCCTGCAGGAGATTTAGGAAATGGTGAGCCTTAGCTGAGTGCGCAGTACCTTCCGCCCAGTCTGTATCTGGATGATTAAAATCCCCCATTATAATGACACTTCCCATCTTTGCCGCCATTCCAAATTGTGATAGGAGGTCCGCCTCCCCCTCCTCCCTCTGGTTGAAGCCTATAGCATATTCCTAGTATTACTTTCCCCTTGGTATCTTCCCTTTGTAGCTCTACCCATAAGGATTCAACCTCCTCCCTTGATCCACTAGTAATGTCATCCCTCACATTTACTTGTATGTAATTTTTTACAGGCATACCCCTCCCCTTTTTTGCCCTCCCTATCCTTGCAATATAGGGAATACCCTGAAAGGTAGCCAGCCAATCATGAGAGCTGTTGAATCAAGTCTCTGAAATTCCCACAAAATCTAACTCCTCTTCGTACAGTAGCAGCTCTTGTTCTCGCATCTTGTCCACCAGACTCCTGGCAATAGTGAACAAACCACATAGTTTTGTCTGGACACCTACTGTTTCCTTGTTGGGTATTCCTCGGTTGCATATAGGATTTGTTACACTACTTACCTCGGGTTTAGGTGCTTTAGTCCGTCGACCACTACTGCCCCCAATACTACCCTCTGAACTATGTTCCAGTCTGGCTATTTCTAAGTCTGGACCCTCTCCCCGTTGCCTAGTTTAAAAGCCCCTCTAACTTGTCGGCCATCCTCATTCCCAGCGGGTCTGCACCTTTCCCATTTAGGTGCAGTCAGTCCCTTCTAAAGAGCTTGTAACCGATTGAGAAATCGGCCCAGTTCTCCAGGAACCCGAAACCCTGGAGAATTTTAATGAATTTTAATGGAATCCCAATCTTAGTCCATAGGGTTCAATATTGAGTTAGCCCATCTTTTCCCAGATTCAACTCTTCTGGGAAGGCTGTCCACAAGGTTTAGGAGTGTGTCTATGGGAATGTTTGACCATTCTTCCAGAAGTGCATTTGTGAGGTCAGACACTGATGTTGGATGAGAAGGCCTGGCTCACAGTCTCCACTCTAATTCAATCCAAAGGTGTTCTATTGGGTTGAGGTCAGGACTCTGTGCAGGCCAGTCAAGTTCCTCCACCCCAAACTCACTCATCCATGTCTTTATGGACCTTTATTTTTGCACTGGTCCAAATCATTTGGTGGAGGGGGGATTATGGTGGGGGGTTCTTTTTCAGTGGTTGGGCTTGGCCCCTTAGTTCCAGTGAAGGGAACTCTTAAGGCGTCAGCATACCAAGACATTTTAGGCAATTTCATGATCCCAACTTTGTGGGAACCATTTGGGGATGGCCCCTTCCTGTTCCAACATGACTGTGCACCAGTGCACAAGGCAGGGTGTTTGGAGGAAATTGACTGGCCTGCACAGAGTCCTGACCTCAACCCGATAGAACACCTTTGGGATGAATTAGAGTGGAGACTCTGAGCCGGGCCTTCTCGTCCAACATCAATGCCTGACCTCATAAATGCACTTCTGGAAGAATGGTCAAACATTCCCATAGACACTCCTAAACCTTGTGAAAAGCCTTCCCAGAAGAGTTGAAGCTGTTATAGCTGGAAAGGGTGGGCCAACGCAAAATTGAACCCTATGGACAAAGACTGGGATGCCATTAAAATTTATGTGCGTGCAAAGACTGGCATCCCAATATAGTGTATACCTGTGCTCAGATCCCATGGCAGGTGTCCCAATACTTTTTGTAATATAGTGTGTGTGTGTATATATATATATACAGTCCCTGACAAAAATCTTGTCGCTTGTGTACAAATTGACCTGAAATATATTTCTAATCAAGATTTTTTTACAAGAAATGGCTCATTTTAATCCCAACAGCTTTTGTAATAATGTTTCAGTTCAAAACGAAACTGTCAAAAAGTATTCTAATATTCACAGCTTGGTAAAGCCCATTGAGTCAATTTTCGCAAAGACATAAGTGTTGTCGCCTTGTCATATGAGCTTCACCTGTGACTAATAATGGATCAATTAGGTCTCAGGTGTGTATAGAAAAAACCCCAGTACACCAGACCTTCACATCAACTGCACCTTCAATGTGTCTCAGCGTCAAGTACAGAGGATAAAAAAAAGATTTGAAGAGCTTGGAGACGTTTTTGACAAGCCCAGGTCAGGCAGACCCCACAAGACAACTGCTTGAGAGGACCGTTTGTTGGCTCGAAAATCCAAGGCCAGCCCATTTTCCACTGCAGCAGAGCTCCACGAGACCTGGTCACCTGAAGTCCCTGTGTCAACCAGAACAGTTTGTCGGATTCTGTCTCAAAATGGCCTCCATGGTCGAATCAGTGCCCAGAAGCCAGCACTAAACAAAAGACAATTGAAAAACCGCGTGGCATTTGCCAAGGCCCACAGCCTGCTAAAAGGATGGATGCTGGAAAAATGGCAGAAGGTGGATTTTTCAGATGAATCTTCTGTTGAAATAAACCACAGTCGCCGCAAATATTGCAGGGGACCTACTGGAGCCCGCATGGATCCGAGATTCACCAGAAAACAGTGAAGTTTGGTGGCGGAAAAATCATGGTCTGGGGTTACATCCAGTATGGGGGTGTGCGAGAGATCTGCAGGGTGGAAGGCAACATCAATAGTCTAAAATACCAAGAAATCTTAGCTACCTCTTATATTCCCAACCATAAAAGAGGCCAAATTCTGCAGCAGGATGGTGCTCCATCGCATACTTCCATCTCCACATCAAAGTTCCTCAAGGCGAAGAAGATCAAGATGCTCCATGATTGGCCAGCTCAGTCACCAGACATGGACATCATTGAGCATATGTGGGGTAGGATGAAAGAGGAGTCATGGAAGACAAAACCAAAGAATATTGATGAACTCTGGGAGGCATGCAAGACTGCTTTCTTTGCTATTCCTGATGACTTCATCAATAAATTATATGAATCCTTGCCAAACCGCATGGATGCAGTCCTTCAAGCTCATGGAAGTCATACAAGATATTAAATTTGGATCTCACAGCACCACTACTTAATTTGCTGACATATTTTTGTATATGCAGTAAATTTGTTCAATTTCTGTATAGGCGACAAAACTTTTGCCTTGCCAAAATTGGACCTTTCTGTCTTGATTAGATGATAAATCTTTTTTTCAGTGAAACTAATTTATTTCAGTGCATTAAACATCATTTGGGATGGTTTTAGCTTTTCATATGAGCTATTTCTAACACCAGTTGATTAATTAAAAGTCAGGTTATTAACAGGTGTTTCTACAAAATAGATAAGCGACAAGACTTTTGTCAGGGACTGTATATATATATATATATATATATATTTGTTGGGAAGAAGTTAAACAGGCACATGATGGAGGGTGACTGGACTCCATGTTACTATACAGAGAGGTAGGATACAGTGGTCAGATTTTAATTTAAACCTAGAGATGAAATAGGTATATATTACCGGTGTTTATGATTGTTTTCCTGAACTTCATTGATTACTTGCTTTGTGTTCTTGATTTCTCCATCTGTGAAGATAAAAAGCTGTAGAGAGGACAGAGAGGGGATCAGATACAACAGAGTGAAGAAAAAGTTAAACAGACCACATTGAATCCAGTATGCAGGAATTATGCACAGGAATAATGGAGCAACACAGATCATTAACACTGTTTTTTTTTTTTACTGACTTCCCTTACAATGTCAAATGTATACTGAAGTTATAGGAGAACTTCAAAGTCAGACATTAATAATCCATGTGACCCCCATAACCTGAGTACTTGCAACTCTCATCTTTCACACTCAACAGTAGCTAGTCCAGCGGCGGCCCGTCCATAAGGGGTGCCGCCCCCCATCTATGTGTCCAGCCCCATAATCTACATGTGAGGCGCTGGATTGGATTACAATGGGGGTTTTTTTGTGTTTTTAAGCACATGATTAGAGACAGAGACTCTAATAAGCTTAAAAAAGGGGTGGGCTCTGGACGCCTGAGCTCAGGGCTAAAAGGACAGGAGATCATATTGGACGCCTAGGAGGAGATGGGTGGTGGAAGCCACCATGATGCAGAAGAGTAGGAGAGGAGATAGAAGCCTCTGCCCACCACCCACAGGAGTGCTGCCCACCTGTGACCTGGATGGCGTAAGTGTGGGGCTGGATGACCTACCAATCGACCCCAAGGGGGGGTGGGTGATTTGCGGATGACCTGACCGAACAACCGGGGGGTGGTGGTGGGGGGTGCCAAGCCGACTGGGGGGGGTGGTTGTATGCCCCACCCAAAAAAAAAAACCAGCTGCCACTGAGCTAGTCTACCAAAATGTTTTACAGCCTTACTGACCTGTCGGGGGTGCTCGGCTCTCCCGGCTGCTTGGTAGATCTTCTTTAGGGCTTCTAGAAGTTTTGTTCCTTCAAAGTTGGCGTCCATCTCATTCACCTTCTTCACCGCCACCTCCATGGACTGCTGTGTGTATTCCACACTCTCCCTGGGGAACATTTAATCAGGTTATACAGTAATACATAATTTTTATTTACCGTAAAATATATTTATTGGAGTTCATTGAGGGACATAGGCATTTAGAGGTTGTTTCGTTATACCTGTGCCTACAGGAGAATCTGTACACCGATAAACAAAAGTTCTGGGCCAGCCCAGTATAACCTCCTACTCCCGGCATGTCTTAATTTTGTTAAAAAGCAGTACCAAGGGCATGATCAATAAACACAGAGAAGAGGGACCAGTCTATGGGTCCCTCAATGGATTCCAAAAAATGGATTTTATGGTATAAAAAAAACTTTTTTCTTTCTCATTCATTGAGGGACACAGGAATTCAGAAACTGTTGGGACACCAAAAACAGACCAACTAAGGGGTGGCAACAGCAAGAAAACACTAACAGACCCTTGCAAAAACAACAGCACTAGGGTTGCTCAGCTCAAAGAGTGCAGCTCAAAGAGTGGCCTGAAGGACATTATGCTTGAAGCTGCCATCAGATGAGGCCTGAATATCCACCTGGTAAAATGTAAAGAATGCATGAACAGAAGACCAGGTGGCAGGCTTACAAATTTGGGAAAGAGTGGCCTGTTGCAGATAAGCCCAAGAAGCACTTGCTGATCTTTATGTGGTGTGTTTTGACAGTAAAGGGTGGAAGCTGATCTTTAAGACTAGATGATCTTTCTGAGCCATTTGGAAATGATATGATGAGAAGCAAGTTTCCCTTTACGGTGACTATAGGAATTGGAAAGGGAAAGTCAGTCTTTCTAATGGAAGAAGTGGCTGGGAGGCAGAGGCATAGCACAAACTACATCCAGACAATGGAGAGAGATCTCTTTCTGATGATCTGGAGCTGGACAGAGGGGTGAAAGAACAATGTCCTGAATGAGTTAAAAAGCTAAAACTACAGTGCCTTGAAAAAGTATTCATACCCCTTGAATTTGTCTACATTTTGTCATGTTGTGATAGACCAACACAAAATGGCACATAATTGTGAAGTGGAAGGAAAATGATAAATGGTTTTCATATTTTTTTACAAATAAATATGTGAAAAGTGTGGCGTGCATTTGTATAGCGCCCCCC
>BLSH010465320.1:91333-102213 GCA_018402905.1 Glandirana rugosa
TTCTCTCTCCCCCCACATCTTCCCTCCTCTCTCACTCCTCCTCTCTCTCTCCCCCACATCTTCCCTCCTCTCTCACCCCCTTCTCTATCCCTCTGTCTCACCCACCTTTCTCCTTCTCTCAACCCCCCCTCTGAAGAGATGGAGCTTTAATAGGAAGAGGTGGAGCCTAATTAGGAAGGGGTGGTGTTTACAGATGAAGGGGTGGATCTTAAACAGGAAGGGATAGGACAGATTTAGATGGGAGGTGCCTGGTTTTAGTTTTGCCTAGGGCAGCACAAAACCAATATACACCACAGCCCCAAAATCATGTAGACCGTGTGCTGCCATATAAGCACCTGATCAGTGCCTAGATCAATAACTTTTCCCTTCAGCTCTCCGTGATTGGTTTAGTGGCTCCAGCAGTATGGTTCATCTTTAGGGAGGAAAAATGGGAAACCTAAGACGAGCTTTACCTACCTGGCTTCAGTATCATGTCTTGCACTGGTTATAGAATCAGCAGCACTGGAGGTAAATATTCACAACTGGGTGTCGGATTCTCAGTGCAACAGAGGAAATGCTGAGCACTAAAGGCGCTGATCGCTGACAGCTCATGCTCTGCCTCATACGAAGTGACTGTTATTTAAATGTACTAATAATTACCAAACAGACCCAGAAACACTTTTTCATTCCCGTTATTTTTGCATGGTCAATTTGGGTAATTCACTGACTTTGGCACTCTGAATCCTCTTCGGAGCGTTGGGCTCAGAATTCATTGAAAATGCCATACTGCCAGACCGGTCCACGAGGAAAATAAACTCGCCGCAATTGGACATCTCCTGTCTCTCTGGGAAACTTAGGTAGAAATTTAACATGGCCACTGACTCCGCCATAATGGATCCTACAGAACACAGAGAAAATAAGAATGTAACAAAGTGACTGAAAAAAAAATACTCATATTCAACAAAGCCAAGCTATTTTAATGGCCTTCACCACTGTCACAGGCAATTATTTTTATTACTAGTAAATGTGTTTCTTATATCAACAATCATTAAGGGGATGGTATATTTTTGAGTTTCTGTCATATGTTGACAACCCCTCGTTTGCTCCAGCAATTGATTCCCATGAATCTTTCAAACGATAGCAACACAGTCCTATATAAATTCTATTCATTGGATCGCAAAAATCCCTTTATTTTTTTCCAATACAAATACAAGTTTCCTGCCTCTGAACTCCAGATAGGGAATTTCACTCTAAGTATTACAAAAACACACCAATCCCATAAAGCATGTACAAAATTTGAGCTAAATTGCTGAGACAACGCACACAGTCCAAGCTTTTAAATACACTATATTACCAAAAGTGTTGGTACGCCTGCCTTTACACGCACATGAACTTTAATGGCATCCCAGTCTTAGTCCGCAGGGTTCAATATTGAGTTGGCCCACCCTTTGCAGCTATAACAGCTTCAACTCTTCTGGGAAAGCCGTCCACAAGGTTTAGGAGTGTCTATGGGAATATTTGACCATTCTTCCAAAAGCGCATTTGTGAGGTCAGGCACTGATGTGGATGAAAAGGCTTGGCTAACAGCTTCCGCTCTTATTTATTCCAAAGGTGTTCTATTGGGTTGAGGTCAGGACTCTGTGCAGGCCAGTCAAGTTCCTCCACTCCAAACTCGCTCATCCTTGTCTTTATGGACCTTGCCTTGTGCACTGGTCCAAATCATTTTGGTGTAGGGAGGGTTGTGGCGTGGGGTTGTTTTTCAGGGGTCGGGCTTGGCCCCTTAGTTCCAGTAAAGGGAACTCTTAAGATGTCAGTGTACCAGGACAGTTTGAACAATTTCATGCTCCCAACTGTTCCAACATGACTGCACGCCAGTGCACAAACAAGGTCCATATAGGCATGGATGAGCGTGGGGTGGGGGAACTTGACTGGCCTGCACAGAGTCCTGACCTCAACCCGATAGAACACATCTGGGATGAATTAGAGTGAAGACTTGCTTTGTGCACTGGTGCACAGTCATTTTGGAACAGGAAGGGGTCATCCACAATCTGTTCCCACAAAGTTGGGAGTATGAAATTGTCTAAAATGTCTTGGTATGCTGACGCCTTAAGAGTTCCCTTCACTGGAACTAAGGGGCCAAACCCAACCCCTCAAAAACAACCCAACACCATAATCCCCCCTGCACCAAATGATTTGGACCAGTGCACAAAGCAAGCGCCATAAAGACCGTTGTGGGAACATTTTGGGATAGCCCCTCGCTGTTCCAACATGACTGTGCACCAATGCACAAAGCAAGGTCCATAAAGACATGGATGAGTGAGTTTGGGGTGGGGGAACTTGACTGGCCTGCACAGAGTCCTGACCTCAACCCAATAAAGCACCTTTGGGATAAATTAGAGCGGAAACTGCAAGCCAGGCCTTCCCATCCAACATCAGTGCCTGACTTCACAAATTCTCTTCTGGAAGAATGGTCAAACATTCCCATAGACACTCCTAAACCTTGTGGACAGCCTTCCCAGAAGAGTTGAAGCTGTTATAGCTGCAAAGGGTGGGCCAACTCAATATTGAACCCTACTGACTAAACACACGTTTCGACGGTCGTACGACTGAAAGCCGAATCGTATGTTGGCTGTTGTATCTAGCATACTGACATGCACTACACGATTGTACAACCAAGTTGAACGTAGTGACGTGTTATGAACATATAAAGAGAATGTTCAGGTGCATGTAATTAGCATCCGGCCGTTCCTGACTTCTGAGCATGCGTGTTTTGCACAATACAACTAATTGGACCAACTTCTCTGTATACACGATACAACGGTCGTATGACCGTTTGTTGGTACTACCAAAGTTTTCTAGTTTGCTCATACAACTCCTGTTGTACGACCGTCGTACTTCGGCTGTTCTAATCGCACGTACTAACGGTCGGATTAGCATACCTGTTGTATACGATCGTCAAACTGTGTGTACGAGGCTTAAGCCTGGGATGTCACTAAAGCTCATGTGCATGTAAAGGTAGGCATCCCAATACTTTTGGTGATATAGTGTATTTCTAAAGGAGCTATTGACATGAAATTTTCATCACATGTTGGTAACAACCCTTGCAATCCATATATACTAAGATACCAAAACAAATAAGTTCAGAAATTAAGTTATGTGTAATAAAATGGAATGACACAGGGAAAACATATTGAACACGCTAACTGAAATTTATTTAATACTTCGTACAAAATCCTTTGTATTTAAAGACAGCTTCAAGACGTTGAGGCCTATAAAAAAAGGCGTCTGATTAACAAGGTGTCACACAAGAAACCTCTCATGATGGATAAAAGTGAGTAAAAAGAATTATCAGAAGAGTTGTCTAAAGCCTCGTACACACGGGACGACGATCGCATACAACAGGTTGTACAACGACCGCTGTATGCGATATCGATCGTTCGTATGCGCGATTTGAACAGTCGAACATACGACGGTCGTACAAGGGAGTTGTATGAGCAGACTAGAAAACCTGGTCGTACCAACAAGCGCTCATACGACCGTTGTATCGTGTGTACAGAGCAGTTGATACAACAAAGTTGTATTGTGCAAAACACGCATGCTCAGAAGTCAGGAATGGCCGGTGCTAATTACATGCACCTGAACGTTCTTTCCCTGGACGTACGATCGTGCAGTCAGTATGCTGCATACAACAGCCAACATACGATTCGACACGATCGTATGTGCGATCGTCGAACCGTGTGTACGGGGCTTAAGAGCCAAGGAGCACTTGTGGAGAGCTTCAGAAAGACCTGGAATTAGCAGGTACAATTGTTTCAAAGTAAACAATAAGTAATGCACTCAGCCACCATGGCCTCTATGCACACCACGCAAGACTCCATTGCTGAAGAAAAAGCATGGTGAAGCTTGATTAAAGTTTTCTGCGCACATTTAGACAAGCCTGTGAACTACTGGGAGAACATAGTCTGGTTAGATGAGACCAAAATTGAACTATTTGGATGCCATAATACACACCATGTTTGGAGACCAAATGGCGCTGCACATCACCCCATAAACACCTCCTTACCAACAGTGAAGTTTGGAGGTGGTGACATCACGGTGTGGGGCTGTTTTTCAGCATAAAGTGCTGGCAAACTTCATATCATTGAAGGAAGGATGAATGGGAAAATGTACCAAGACATTCTTGATAAAAATCTGCTGTCATCTACCAAAATAATGAAGATGAAACGAGGGTGGAAATTTCAGCAAGACAAGGAAACGCAAAGCCAAGGAAACTTTCAATTGGTTTCAAAGAAAGAAAATAAAGCTGCTAGAATCGCCCAGCCAATCAGGGGAGGGCTGGGCCAGGGGGCAGGGTGGCAATTGCCCCCCAGGCCACCCTAACTTACATTCAAAATGGCCGACGGCCACTGCCCACTCACACTTTTGTCTTCTTGTGGAGGAAGGAAGCAGGGGCCAGGGGTGCAGCCACCAACTAACTGCAGGCAAAGTGGGGGGAGGGGCACCCAGGGCCGGCCCTATCATGGATCCCACTGGGCCCATTGGGCTGCCTGGGGGAAGCGCTGCTGGATTACACAGAGCGGGGATCTCCCACTTATAAAGCCCTACCTCCTTGATCAGCTTCTATAATGGACAGCACACTGGTGATGTCTATCATAGGAGCCGGTGCAGGAGGTGGGACTTCATATGACAGCGGCCACGCTAGGTAAGCGGGGATCTCAGGCGGCTCTCCTCTCTCTGCATTGCAGGCTGCATTTGATGAGCACTGGTGAGGCTGCATAGATGGGCACTGATCAGGCTGCACTGATCAGACTGCGCTGATGGGCACTGGTGAGGCTTCAATGGTGGGCAATGATCGGGCTGCATTGATGGGCACTGGTGATTGATGGGCAAGGTGTGACTGTCACTGGCCCCGCCATTACTAGTAAAAATAAATAAATAAATAAACATATCCCATAGTTTGCAGACGCTATAACTTTTGCGCAAACCAATCAATAAACGCTTATTGGGATTTTTTTGTTTACAAAAAATATGCACCAGAATGCCAATTGACCTAAATTTTTGAAGAAATTTGATTTTTTTTTTACTGGATATGTTTTATGGAAGAAAGTGAAACATATTGTTTTCAGCACCTGTCAGTGTACATGACCATCTTTAAATTGGTAGGATCTTGTGCTACAGATTGGCTCTAAGTTGCAATTAAAATTGCAACCAGTAAAGGAAAAGGTTGAACAAACTCCATTTGCAGTACATGACAGCAGCGTTCATTATAAATCACACAAACAGCACTCCGCTGTGTTTTTTGCTAAACCGCAACAAGCTTTATTGGTAGCAGATTGGGTAAGACAGACATTCTCTCCACCGTCACATGTGACTCTGCCACCTGTTGCTTTTCACGCAAGGTAAGGTGACCAGATTTTTAAAATGAAATCCGGGGACATTTCTTTTTTTATTGGCAAATGTTAAACTATTTTATACACATATTTTCCTCAAATTATATGTGCAGTCAGTGGCGTAAGGTGGATTTTCAGCGCCAGGGACAAGGCAAGAAATTTGCACCCCCTAATCCGCAGGCTTTTAGCACTCCCTGAGTATCTTCCACTAGTACAGTAATACTGACCATCCTGATTCCTACACTGACCTACTTGACCACTGCACTAACCCCTGTAGTGTGCCGTGGCAAAATATGGACGTGGCTTAACCACTTAAGGACCGTAAGGATTTCCAGCTTTAGGACCGGAGCACTTTTTGCGATTCGGCGCTGCGTCGCTTTAACTGAAAATTGCGCGGTCGTGCGACGTTGTACCCAAAGGAAATTTGCGTCCTTTTTTTCCCACAAATAGAGCTTTCTTTTGGTGGTATTTGATCACCGCTGCGTCATTTCTGATCGCCGCTATAAACAAAAGAAGAGCGACAATTTTGCAAAAAAACCCAAATTTCTTACTTTTTGCTAAAATACAAATCCAAAAAAATATAAAAAAACATTTTTTTTCACAGTTTTTGGCCGATTTATAGTCTTCATCATATTTGCGATAAAAAAAATCGCAATCGGCGTTTATTGATTGGTTTGCGCAAAAGTGGTTGCGTTTACGGATGATGAGAATTCATTTTTGGGGTTTTTATTTATTTATTTTTTTTTTACTAATAATGGCGGCGATCTGCGATTTTTAGCGGTACTGCGATATTTCAGGGTACATGTTGGAACATTTTGACACTTTTTTGGGACCATTGGCATTTATACAGCGATCAGTGCTATAAAAATGCACTGATTACTGTGTAAATGCCATTGGCAGTGAAGGGGTTAACCTGCAGGGGGCGCTAAGTATGTTCCCTGGGCGTGTTCTAACTGTGTGTGGGCTGCCCTAGCTGGGGAAGGGAAGTGGTCACAGCCTCCATGTACAGGAAGGCTGTGATCACAGCCCTTCCCCCTCACACAGAGCGGAGGTCCGTGTTTACTTACACGGACCTCCGTTCATTCACTCCGGGGGGGCCATCGCGGGTGGCCGGCGGCAATCGAAGCCGCCGCACCCGCTCCCTGGCCCTCCCCGGACACAGTGAGCGTGCGGGCGCACCTCCGGCGGCGCGCGCGCGCTCACTGTGCGCGATCTGGCGGCCGCTGTCATATGACGGCGATTCGCCTTACAGCGCCACTCTGCCGCCGTCAATTGTCGATTGACGGTCGGCAAGTGGTTAAAAAACACAAAATGCATAAAAAGCTCACTACCTGCACTTCCGTGTGTCCATTGAAGTCTATTGAACCAAAAACACACCGTTGCTTTTAAAAAAATCCCTGACCCTTCCCAAAAATGCAGTGGCCAAAAAATGCACAGATGTGAAGGTGTCCCATAGAAAAAACGACGTTAAATAGCCAGTAGCGTGTTTCTGCATAGGTGTGAACCAGGCTTAAATGTCACTTTGGCAGTCAGGGTAATGCTCTCATTGTAATCTTTATATGTGTAGTTTAACCACTTCACCCCCAGAAGTATTTCCCAGGTTAGGACCAGAGCACTTTTTGTGATTCGGCACTGCGTCGCTTTAACTGACAGTTGTGCGGTCGTGCAAAGTTGTACCCAAACAAAATTTTCGTCCTTTTTTCCCCACAAATAGAGCTTTCTTTTGGTGGTATTTGATCACCGCTGAGTCATTTCTGATCGCTGCTATAAACAAAGAAAGAGCGACAATTTTGCAAAAAAAAACAATATTTCTTACTTTTTGCTAAAATTTAAATAAGAAAAAAAAAATATTTAAAAAAACATTTTTTTCATCGGTTTCAACCGATTTATATTCTTCCTCGTATTTCTGGTAAAAAAAAATCGCAATCTGCATTTATTCATTGGTTTGCGCAAAAGTTGCCACGTTTACGGATGATGAGCATTCATTTCTGGGGTTTTTATTTATTTTTTACTAGTAATGGCAGCGATCTGCGATTTTTAGCGGTACTGCGATATTGGGGCGGAAATGTCGGACATTTTTGATACTTTTTTGGGACCAATGACATTTATACAGCGATCAGAAATTTAAATGCCCACTGATTACTGCGTAAATGTCATTGGCAGTGAAGGGGTTAACCTGCAGTGGGAGATTTAGGGGTTAAGTGTGTTCCCTGGGTGTGTTCTAACTGTGAGGGGCTGGGCTACCATGGGCATAAGAGATCTAACTGATCCCAGTGACAGGGATCAGTAGATCTCTTATGTCCCCATTAACAGAGCGGGGAACCGTCGTGTTTACATCGGCAGTTTCCTGCTCTTTGGCTCTGGCAGCTTATCGTGGCTTGCCGGAGGACATCGGGTCTGCCTGAGCCGCCGGCACGCTCCTTTGGAGTGTGTCGGGCACAAGAGCACACCGCCGGCGGCGCGCGCTTGCCCCCTAGCTGCGCCTGTGCAAAACGGCACCTTTTTTACAGCGTTTCGCGGATGCATCCACACCGCCGCAGTAAATATACTGCGCGTGGTGTGGAAGCGGTTAAACTTACATTTCCTTACCGTGTGACTAAATTGATCAGATCAAAGAAAAATCGGGAAGCAGGAATTGTCTGTTCAATCGATTTAGAAAGCTCTTGGACAATAGCAGAATGTTGCCACTGAGCCTTTCAATTTTACTGTTACACTGATAGTAAAGTAAAGATCCACCTGAAGACCCCTTTCACACTGAGGCGCTTTACAGGTGCTATTTAGCTAAAAAAAGCATCTGTAAAGCGCCTCAAAAGTCTCTCCCCATCCACCCCAATGATAAAGCCGGAGTGCTTTCACACTGGGGCGGTGCGCTTGCAGGACGTTACAAAAAGTCCTGCAAGCAGCATCTTTGGGGTGGTGCGATGAGCAGTAATATACCGCTCCTGCACCGCCCCTGCCCATTGAAAACAATGGGCAGCGCTTCTGAAGCGGCTGCACACTGCCTCGGAAGCACAGAGAGCGGGCACTTTTAACCCCCTTTTAACCCCTTGTGGGGGGTTAAAAGCGCACCGCTCCCGCCGCCATAGTGCCGCTCTAACAGCGGTAAATCCCTGCGGGGATTTACCGCTAACGCCCCACCGCCCCCAGTGTGAAAGGGGCCTAACTGAAGGACTTTTAATCTGTGTTTACACATGCTGTGGACTTTCTATATAAGAATTAGGAGATACTGGAGGAGAGTGACTGTGCTCATATACACTGTTGCTTTTACGCATTGCGACTTAGGGTAAGCTAAGTTTGTCCTGAACCTGCAGGAGACTGTCACATGGTGGCAGGCCGCTGGTCAAATCTGCTGGGGCCGTTGGATTCCCTGCCCCGCAGTCGCACCACAGAGCAGGGTGGGGGTGCTGGGGACAGCGTTGCCCTAAAATGACCATGTGACATATATGGACAATCTCCTTAGCTCATACTTAGTTGCAACATGGTAAATATTCATGTGTCTGACTTCTCTGTAATTAAAAAATGGTGTCTGTTCCCATCTCAGTGCTACAGCCGAGCCCAAAAGTTTTGAGAATGACACAAATATTATTTTCACAAACTCTGCTGTCTTAGTTTTTATGAAGGCAATTTGCAAATACTCCAGAATGTTGTGAAGAGTGATCAGATCAGGGCTGGATTAAGAGCATCATGGGCCTGGTGCTGAGGATTTACATATCAATGTCGCCTGCCTCCCTGACGTTCACATATCAATGCTGCATGCGCCCTGCGATTTACATATCAATACAGCCCATGATATACATATCAATCGTGTACACACGTAGGGCTGGGCAGCATTAGTGACCTGGGCCTATTTTAAAGTAGGGGCCTGGAGCTACAGCTCCAATAGCCCCTATGTTAATCCAGCCTTGCTTTCACCCCTTCCCGTCCAGGCCAGTTGTCAGACTTTGAATGATCATTGCTCAGTCATGCAACAATGTACCCATATGACATTTTTATAATTTTTTTGAGACAGATAGTTTTATGTTGGTGGTATTTAATCACCACTGGGTTTTTTATTTTTGGCTAAATAAACAAAAAGAGCACAAAAATGTTTTTTCTTAGTTTCTGTCATAAAAGTTTGCAAGTAAGTAATTTTTCTTCTTCATGATGTGCGCTGATGAGGTTGCACCGATGAGGTGGCACTTATAGGCACCGTGAGGGATTAGCTCTTGTAGGGATCACCTTCCTTGGGATAAAGGCAGTTCATGCGGCAGGTTCTTTAAAATCTGGCTTGCAGCCAGGTTTATTTTTAAAAGGTTGCAATCAAAATAAACAAAACAGAAAATAAATCCTTGCCATCCAGGCTCTAACTAAACAATCAACATTCCTATCTGAGCAGTGTAGGGCTTCTTCCAGACACCCACAAAACATAGTGCCAACCTTTTGTCTTAGTTCAGTAAACTTTTCCAAGTGTAAGTTCTCTCAGGCTGAATGGCTCCCAAGTCCCAGGTCAGAGCAATTCTTTGCTCTCTTCCTGGTAATTTATACCACCTGTTTAGTGGACACCAGTGGACCACAAAATTTGGCCCGGGATCAGCCCTACCAAAGGGGCTAGCAAAACCCGGACCGGATTCCACCATAGTTCGTTGTGAACTAACACATGCGAGGTAATATGTATCTTCCATCGATCACCTTGCCACAGCACTGACAGGCCACACTGATAACCTGCACTGATGAGGCGGCACTGATGGACATTGATGAGGCGGCACTAGATAACCTGCACTGATTGGCACTGAAGGGGCTGCACTGATAATCAGGGCACCTCCAAATGCAGGGTAACTTTGATCCAAGGGACCCGCTGTCAGAATACAATGGAGCAGCAGAGAGCATGACTGGATCTGGGGGGTGTTGGGGTGGGCTGCACCCAACCAGATTTCTGTTGCTCCCCCCACCCCCTCCCCAGATGCTGTCCCCTGCTCTTGAGCTCCTTTTCCATCCCAGTGCTGCAAAATTTTGCACAGCTCATCCTCCCCAGTGATGATCCCTGTCCTCTGTCCTGCCGGTGGTAATTCCTGTTCTCTGCCTCGCTGCATCTCCAGCAGTGATCCCTGTCCTCTGCCTTTCCAGCAGTGATCCCTGTCTTCTGCCTCTCTGACGGTGATCCCTGTCCTCTGCCCCTCTGGCGGTAATCCCTGTCCTCCGCATCTCCAGCAATGATCCCTGTCCTGTGCCTCTTCAGCAGTGATCCCTGTCCTGTGCCTCTTCAGCAGTGATCCCTGTCCTGTGCCTCTCCAGCGGTGATCCCTGTCCTGTGCCTCTCCAGCGGTGATCCCTGTCCTGTGCCTCTCCAGCAGTGATCCCTGTCCTGTGCCTCTCCAGCAGTGATCCCTGTCCTCTGCCTCTCTTGACCCTTGTCCTCCACCCTGCTGACCCCTGGCCTCCCCCCTGCTCACGCTTATCCTCCCCCTACTTTTCCAGCAGTGACCCCTGTCCTCTGCCCTAATGACCCCTCCGTCCTCTGCTCTACTGACCCCC
>BLSH010465320.1:117498-129450 GCA_018402905.1 Glandirana rugosa
GGAGTAGTTCACCTGATATATGGAATCCATGTCTATATATCTCGTGCAATGCACACACAGTGTATTGAACGTGCTCTATATATCTGTACCTAAGGTATATAGTCCACTTGATGAGGTGTATAAAAATATATACAGCCTGGTATATATTAAGGAAAATTGTTTTCATACCTACCGTAATTTTCCTTTCCTGGATCCTCCTCATGTCAGCCAACTATGGGTCAGCTCCACCCCCTCTGACCCCTTCAGAACAACCTCTTTCCAAGCCTATAAGAGAGCTGTCTGCCCATATTCAGTGTTCAGTTTACCCACCTCGCAACGGACTTTGGGTGGGAATTCCTCGGCTGACATGAGGAGGATCCAGGAAAGGAAAATTACAGTAAGTATGAAAACAATTTCCCTTATTCCTGGGCCTCCTCATGTCAGCCTACTATGGGATGTAACAAGCAATCATCCACATAAGGGGAGGGAAGACACCAAACACCAGAATCATAAATGATATCAATTATTTTAATGGCCAACAGCCGCCGACAAAACAGTAGACCCAAAAGCTTCCGATGCCGTCAGAGTTACCTTCACTCTGTAGCTCGGAATGAAAGTATTCGGTGCACTCAAGCTAGCTGCCCTGCACCCTACTTCTGCTGACACCTTAGCATATGACGCACAGGAATCTGCCATGCCTCTCATAAATGTGCTTTTACCTCTAATGGCGGAGGATATCCCGTCTCTATATATGCCATCTGGATAGGTTTTACGATCTATGAAGACCCTATTCTAGAAGGCATAGCTATGCCTTTCCTGGAGGGCCCGGGAAAGATGAAGAGCTGATCTTGTTTCCAGACATCTTTAGTTCACTCTAGGTATATTGATAAGGCCCGCACTAGATCCAGCCTAGTCCATTCGTCTTTCGAGTTACTACCCGGAAAAGCCGATAAGATTGCTTCCCAATTCCACTGCAAGGCTGATGCTACCTTTTAGAAGAAAGTTTGGGACCGGTCTGAGTATTATTTCATCTTGGAGAATTCGGCAATAAGGCTCCCTGGTTGAAAAAGCACACAGTTCAGACACCCATCCGGCCGATGCAATTGCCATCAAAAAATTGCACTGAGACAAAGAGCATGATGGCACCGGACCAAATGGAGGTGCTAATAAGCCTTTCAGAATTAAAGGCAGGTCCCACTTCGGAAAAGGCTTTATTGAAGGCCTGATCTTTATTGCTGCCTTTCAGGAACGCATCCCTAGAGGATCCAAGGCCCATCTTTGTTCCCCCGTAGCTGACAGGGCAGACTCAAACCTTTGAGGAGCTAAACGATAAAACCCTTGCCCTAACTTTCCTGGAGAAATTCCAATATGCTAGAGACTACGGGTGCCCTCAGAACCCAGCTCTTCCCTGCTGAGAAGTGACAAAAAGGCCTTATATATCCTATAATAAAGTATTTTCGGCAGTTCTAAAAGCTCCACACCATGAACCTTAGTTTTCCCGGCTTCGGGTTACGCTGCTTGTCCTGCAGCAGAAAATGTTTGTGAGGAGGCAGAGGAATTGGCTGACACATAGCCATTTTCTATGCTAGTGAACATCATGGTCTTCTGGGCCAGAAGGGCCACACCACTATTGCTATTATCTCCTCCTGTTCTTCATTAAAACTCTGAGGATTAGCGAGAGCGGAGGAACCACAGACTAAGGGAAAGTCCCATGGAATGGATAGAGCATCCTAGCCTAGAGCCTGTGAGTGCCACCTTTGGGAGAAGTAACACGTAATCTGAGAGTTCTCCTCCAACATCACCCAATCTATGATTGAGGTCCCAGAGACCTTGAAGATTTTGAACAGGTATCTGGGACCCAAGCCCCGTTCGTTCAAATCCAAGGATCTCTGACTCACTTAATCCACCAGCTTGTTTTGTGGACCCAGAAGGTATGCTGCTGCTTAGGGAACAATCTGGCATGCCACTCTGAGTAGTGGGAGGCTCCTGGTGCCCCCTTGCCGGGCCACGTAGGCTACCATGGTTTGTTGTCGGAAAGGACTTTGACTGCCCCCTTTGCAACATGGATTGGAAGGCTACTAGAGCATGCTGAACAGCCCCTAATTCTAACAGGTTTGAATGCTGAGATAGAGATGCTTCTCATTTTCCCTGTACTTGTTGGCCTAAGGAATGAGCTCCCCGGTCTACTAGGCTGGCATCTGTAGTCAGCACTAATGGAACTGGAGGTTCGAGAGGCACCCCGCGGTATAGATTCTGAGATATCTTTCACCATATCAGAGACCGTTTTATTGGTACTGAATGGTAGATCTTCCGGGCTAATGAGTGGCGATCCCATTGATGAAGAAAATTGTATTGAAAACTCTCCTTCCGTAATCTGGCCCAAGGTACTACCTGAATTGTGGATGACAACAGGCCCAGGTACTACATACACTTCTTGGCCATCAGAAATTGCCTGGTCATTCCTATTCCGACTTGGTCTGAACTTCCACCAACTTCCTAAGAGGCACAATACACGAACTTGGGTAGTGTCAAATTGCATTCCTAGATACTCTAGGACTTGCAACAGACTCTTGTGATGGTTGATTAACCAACCAAACCGTCTGATCGTGCTGTAGGTTATCAGCCCGTGCTGTTAAAGGAGGGACTTTGACGCGGCCCGAGGGAGAATGTCGTCCAGATAATGAAAAATTTGAATGCTTCTGATCCTTAAGATAGCGATGACCACAGCCAAAACTTCTGAAAATGTTCTTGGAACTATGCCCAGCCCAAAAGGCAGACAATGAAACTGGCAATGGAAGCGATGGTGTGATGCACTTATGGGCACATGTAGGTAAGCATCCGCTAGGCCTATTGGCGCTAGCAAATCTCCCTTCTTCACAATGGACAATGATGGTTTGCAAGGACTCCATTCTGGATGGAGGGACTTTCATGAAGGTATTCGCTTATTTCGCATATTTGCTTATGCACCTGCTAGCGCTTAGTGGTTGCTTCCTGGTGTTGCAACCAGGGCCGGCCCTACCATAGGTCCCAGTGGGTCCATTGGACCCAGGCAGCACTTTGAGAGGGGCAGCAAATTCAACCACGGCTGCCTCTCCTTCTCTTCTATTTACCCAGCAAATTGACAACCAATATTTCTTTCCAGCAGTTTTGTGTGTCATGGCAACTGCCCCCTGGCAGTTCCACCTGCCCCTATACTACCCTAGCCTGCCCTAGCCTGTCCATATACTACCCTAACCTGTATATATACTACCCTAGCCTGCCTATATAGTACCCTAGCCTGCCTATATGCTACCCTAGCCTGTCTATATACTACTCTAGCCTGTCCATATACTACCCTAGCCTGTCTATATACTACCCTAGCCTGTCCATATACTACCCTAGCCTGTCCATATACTACCCTAGCCTGCCTATATACTACCCTAGCCTGTCTATATATTACCCTAACCTGTCCATATACTACCCAAGCCTGTCTATATACTACACTAGCCTTTCTATATACTGCCCTAGCCTGTCCATATACTGCCCTAGCCTGTCCATATACTGCCCTAGCCTTTCTATATACTACCCTAGCCTTTCTATATATTGCCCTAGCCTGTCCATATACTACCCTAGCCTTTATACTACCCTAGCCTGTCCATATACTGCCCTAGACTGTCTGTATACTACCCTAGGCTGTCCATATACTACCCTAGCCTTTATATATACTACTCTAGCCTTTATATATACTACCCTAGCCTGTCCATATACTACCCTAGCCTGTCTATATACTACCCTAGCTTGTCCATATACTACCCTAGCCTGTCCATATACTGCCTTAGCCTGTCCATATGCTACCCTAGCGTGTCTATATACTACCCTAGCCTGTCTATATATTACCCTAAGCTGTCCATATACTACCCTAGCCTGTCTATATACTATCCTAGCCTTTATATATATTGCCTTAGCCTGTCTATATACTACACTAGCCTTTCTATATACTACCCTAGCATGTCCATATACTGTCCTAGCCTTTCTATATACTACCCTAGCCTTTCTATATACTGCCCTAGACTTTCTATATACTACCCTAGCCTGTCTATATACTACCCTAGCCTGTCTATATACTACCCCAGCCTGTCCATATACTACCCCAGCCTGTCCATATACTACCCTAGCCTGTCCATATACTACCCTAGCCTATCCATATACTACCCTAGCCTATCCATATACTACCCTAACCTGTCTATGTACTACCCTAGCTTTTCCATTTACTACCATAGCCTGCCCATGTACTACCCTAGCCTGCCCATATACTGCCCTAGCTCGCACCTTGGAATTGAACATAATGGTATGTCCTATAATTTTGCTGTTGCATGTAAATCCGAATTCCTGATAAATTTAATTTTACTTTTATGATATGAAATAATGGATGTAGGGGCTTTTTGGTGGGCATGATTTTTTTTTGGGGGGTGGGGTTGGGGGGCAGCATTTCATTCTTGGACCCAGGCAGCACAATGTCTTGGGCCAGCCCTGGTTGCAACAGCCACTGGCCTGGGCTCAAGGCAATGCAATGAGGCACCAGAGAGGGTGACCTGGAGTGGCGTTCCACATAGATTTTATCCCACCGCCGACTACTCCTCTGACCCGACTTATCACGCACTGAGCTATTCATTCTTTGCGGGAAATGCGGCTCCTTGGTACTTCCCTGCGGGCGTTTATCCCGCATCCGGGTCTTTTCTGTGTGAAGAGAAGAATGCACTCTTTTAAACAAAAAAAAAAAAACAAAATTTAAAAATAGCAAAAAAAAAAAAAACTTTCCATGCGTTCTTCAGTGCAATAGAGGCAGGCAGGAGGACCCAGGACACCTGGAAACACATAGACAGCCAGAGATCTATCCAGCAACTCAAGGCAGCAGCCCTGTTAAGATCCCACATCACTCTGCACAGAGGCAGTGATTATGAGACAAGCTGGGGATACAGGTGTTGTAATCACCGCAGGGAAGCAGGAACCAGAGCATGGGAGAGGGCGTTCCTATCATACCAGGAAGTGGCTACTCTCAGCATCCTCCTGAGAGTTCCTGTGGAACTACAAGCCTCAGCCTGCCTGCTGTTCATCCATTTGTCACACAGCCCAACCCAGCAACGTTTAATCGCTTCCTAGAGGCCGGTGTAAACATGCAGTCCTTTATACTGCTGAAGTGAGACTCTGTACTTGCTCTCTCATCACTTCACCACAAAGATCCACTAGCAGTATTTAACCGCTTCCTAGAGGCTGGTGTGCACATGCAGTCCTTTATACTGCTGAAGTGAGAGTCTGTCCTTGCTGTCTTCACCACTTCGCCACACAGCTCAACTAGCAGTATTTAACCGCTTTCTAGAGGCTGGTGTATACATGCAGTCATTTATACTGCTGAAGTGAGACTTGCCTGCCGCCTCAACAATTTGCCGCACAGCCAATCCAGCAGTGTTTAACTGCTCTCTAAAGGCCAGTGTACACACGCAGTCCTTTATACTGCTTCACTGAGACCCAGCACCAAGGGTACCCCACAAGGGAAGATTTACATGAATATATATATATTTGTCTTAATAGGCGTCCGAAGCGAGGACGAAAAAAGAATACTGCATATGGGCAGACAGTCGCCTCTTATAGGCTTGGAAAGAGGTTGTCCTGAAGGGGTCAGAGGGGGCAGAGCAGACCCATAGTAGGCTGACATGAGGAAGTCCAGGAAATATATATATATACACACACAGCGTATTGAGCATGCTCTATATATCTGTACCTAAGGTATATAGTCCACTTGACGTGGCGTATAAATATATATATACATGCACAGTGTATTGAGTGTGCACTATATATCAGTGCATTTGTGGGTGTACGGTATATAGCACACTACTTGGCGTGTTGTCTTCAAATATATACAGTCTAGTGTATACAGATATACACACAGTGTATTGAGAGTAAACTATATATCGGTGCATTCGGGGGTGTACGGTATTTAGTACAGTGTAGTGTGGTGTCAGGAAGGCCTCAAATGAGAGGCATACACTCCCAGGCCACTAAAAGAGGGCAAGCAGCCTCTGTGTCTTCAGTGAAAAGTGGTGGTGGCGGACGTGGTGCATCCTCTGCAGGCGGGTCACGCTTGTCCTTTTTTTCGGCTGTTGGACATGCTATTGAGCCACAACATGCAGAAGAGTTGGTGGAGTGGATAACAAAGCCATCCTCATCCTCCTCTTCCTCTGTCACTCAGGCTCATACAAGTTTGCCTTCCAACGCATCTGGCAAAGCTGCCTATTCCATTGGATCCTTGTCCACAGTTATTCCTTCTGTAGCCCCGCCATCATACATGGAGAAGTCACCAGAGTTGTTCGACCAAAGTGTCGGTTACATGCTCATGGAGGATGCACAGCAGTTTGAAGGCTCCGATGTTGGTTCCCAGGTTGAGGAAGGAAGTAGCGTGAGCCTAGAGACAGGGGGTGCCACAAAAGGACTAGAAACTAGCAGTCATGTTCCCCCAGCTGCAGCATACTGCCAAGTTTGCTCCAGTGATGAGGAGGGAGGGGATGATGAGGACACGGACTGTACTTGGGTGCCTGAGAGAAGAGAGGAGGAAAGTGAGGAGGATGAGGCCCAACTCCAAGGCAGGATGTCCTCCAGGGGCCAGCTTAAGGGCAGCCACCCAATTGCATCAGCCCACAGAGCTCCACAGGTGCAGGCTTCCAAAATCTCTTTGGTGTGGGCATTTTTCAGCACATGTGCAGTAGATCGCACCGTTGCCATTTGCAATCTATGTTTGAAGCAGGTGAAGCACGGCTAGGACTCCAGCTGCTTGGGCACTACTGTCTTGGCAAGACATATGACGACCAGCCATGCAGTCCGTTGGCAAGAGTACCTGAAGAACCCACACCAGAAAACAAGGCGGACTCCTCCATGCTCCTCATCTGGGATCTCAACCCCTACTATACCTGCAGTCCTCTCCAAAATCTGCACTGAGAGGAATGGAGGTGTAGCAATGTGTGCCACAAGTACTTGCAGCCAGCAATCTGCTAGCAGTACACCACCAGGTGAATTCAGCAGGCAAATATCACTACCCCAGTTGCTGAGTCGTAAAAAGAAATACAGTCCCAGCCATCCACATGCTCAGCGTCTTAATGCTAGCTTGGCCAAATTGCTAGCACTCCAACTGCTGCCTTTTCAGCTGGTAGACTCTGCATCCTTTCGTGTATTTGTGGAATGTGCTGTCCCACAGTGGCATGTTCCCAAAAGAGATTTCTTTTCACGTAAGGCCATTCCAGTTCTCTACCGTCATGTGGAAGGCAATGTTTTGGCCTCGTGGAACAGTGCAGTCAGCAGCAGGGTTCATATTACCGCTGACTCATTGTCCAGTAGGCACGGTCAGGGACGTTACCTTTCCTTCACGACGCACTGGGTAACTCTGCTGGTAGCTGGGAAGGATGCAGTACAGGGTTCAGTTTTGGAAATAGTTCCCCCACCATGCCTCCAAAAAGCTGGTGGTGATTTTTCCACGTCTGCCTCATCCTCCACACCCCTCCTCTTCTTCTACCTCTGTGGCCTCTTCTGCAGAATTGTCCTCTGAAACTGCAGTGCTCCCTAAGCGTTTAAGGGGCTATGCAAGCAGTCAGGCTAAAAGATGTCATGCGGTGATTGAGTTAGTCTGCCTTGGGGACAGGAGCCACACTGGTGAAGAGATTCTTTCAGTTCTGTGGGGGCAGGCTCAGAGGTGGTTGACACCACAGCAGCTTGAGCCAGGAATGGTTGTATGCAATGGCACCAACCTTCTCTCTGCCCTCCGACTGGGACAATTGACACATGTTCCATGCTTGGCACACGTCTTGAATTTGGTGGTTCAGCATTTCTTGACCAGGTACCCAGGTACCCAGGCTTACCAGATATCCTGAGGCAGGCCAGGAAGGTCTGTGGTCATTTCCACCGGTCATATGGTCATTTCCACCGGTCATACAATGCCAGTGATCGGCTGGCTGACATCCAGCGGGAATTCAACCTGCCCAACAACCGCCTCATTTGTGACGCACCCACCAGGTGTAACTCAACATTGGCAATGCTGCAGCGACTCCACGCACAGCAGAGGGCCATCAATGATTACCTCTGTGAGCATGGCTCAGGACAGGCTCAGGGGAGCTTGGCTTTTTTCACCACATCAGTGGCTAATGATCAAGGATGTGTGCAGTGTCCTGTTACCATTTGAGGAGGCCACAAGGATGGTGAGAAGAGACAATGCATGCATCAGTGACACTGTCCCACTAATATTCCTTCTGGAGCACACGCTTCGTAGAATCATGGACAGGGCACTTGAGGCAGAACAGAGGGAGGAAGAGGAGGACTTCCTTTCCTCTCAAGGCCCCCTTTATGCAGAGAGCATTCCTGCAGAGCTGACAAACACACGGGAGGAGGAGGAGGAGGATTGTGTCAGCATGGATGTGGAGTATAATACGCAGCAGTTTTAAGGGATCATGGCTTTCAGGCCCCAGAAACCCAAGGAGTTGTACGTGGCTGGGAGGAGGGAGTTCCTGATAATGTCATCCTCAGTGACCCAGAGGACACTCATGCCTCCTCAAACATATGCTGCATGGGCTCTCTGATTCTGAAAAACCTGCGAAAAGACCCTAGGATTTGTGGTATCAAGGAGAGGGATCATTACTGGCTGGTAACCCTTCTTGATCCACGTTACAAGGGTAAAGTTGCAGAACTCATCCTGCCTGTGCAGAGGGTGCAGAGGATGAAACATCTTCAGGATACCTTGAAGAAAAGAGTTTACCATGTCCTGCTGCTGGCCCTGGACAACGTTTTTCCAATGCTTCGGTCGTTCAGAGGCAGAGTGGTGGAGAAGGTGGCCGGCTGAGCGATGCCTTTACAAAATTTTTCAGCCCTCAGCACCCAGGCCTGATAGGTTCAAGCAACCATTGTCAGCGTCTGCATTATATGGTGCAGGAATATATAGGGGCAAGAGCAGACTTGGAGACCTTTCCAACTGAGCATCCACTTAGTTACTGGGTCTTGAGGATGGACCACTGGCCAGAACTTGCTCAATATGCAATGGAGCTACTGGCCTGTCCTGCATCCAGCATGCTCTCTGAACGGACATTTAGTGCTGCTGGAGGGTTCGTAACCGATCAAAGAGTGCGCCTGTCCACAGACTCGGTTAATAGGCTCACATTTCTAAAAATGAATCAGTCCTGGATCAGCAGCTATCAAGCCCCTGATGCTGATGGAACTGATTACATTTGCAACGGATCTGGGATCCCTTGAAGACTGCCACTGCTCCTATTCCTTGTGTCCATAATCTAGAACTTCAAGGGGTTACAGTGCTCTGGCACCACCAACACACAAGGCTCAATTTTTGGCCACCTGTTTGGGGGCTTTCGTCACAATTTGTAAACTAATTGACAACTTCAGGCCTAGTTCCTCCATCCAACAAGAGTAACTTCAAGGGGTTACAGTGCTCTGGCACCGCCAACATACAAGGCCCAATTTTTGGCCACCTGTTTGGGGGCTTTCGGCACAATTTGTAAACTAATTGACAACTTCAGGCCCACTTCCTCCATCCAACAAGAGTAACTTCAAGGGGTTACAGTGCACTGGCACCCCCAACACACAAGGCCCAATTTTTGGCCACCTGTTTGGGGGCTTTCGTCACAATTTGTAAACTAATTGACAACTTCAGGCCCAGTTCCTCCGTCCAACAAGAGTAACTTCAAGGGGTTACAGTGCTCTGGCACCGCCAACACACAAGGCCCAATTTTTGGCCACCTGTTTGGGGGCTTTTGTCACAATTTTTAAACTAATTGCCATTTTTCAGCTTTCAGAGCAATCACAATTTGAATGACAATTACTCAGTCATGCAACACGGTACCCATATGAAATTTGCGTCCTTTTTTTCACACAAATAGAGCCTTCTTTTGGTGGTATTTAATCACTAGGGGGGGTTTATTTTTTGTGCTATAAATAAAAAAATATTGAACATTTTGTGAAAAAATGCCTTTTTCTTTGTTTCGGTCATAAAATTTTGCAAATTAGTAATTTTTCTTTGTCAATTTTGGCCAAAATTTATACTGCTACCTATCTTTGGTAAAAATAACCCAAATAAGTGTATATTATTTGGTCCTTGTGTAAGTTATAGAGTCTACAAGCTATGGTGCCAATCACTGAAAATTGATCACACCTGATCACACCTGATATACTGACAGCCTATCTCATTTCTTGAAACCCTAACAAGCCAGGAAAGTACAAATACCCCCAAATGACCCATTTTTGGAAAGTAGACATTCCAAGGTATTTAGTAAGAGGCATGGTGAATTTTTTGAAGTTGTAATTATTTCCCACAATTCTTTGCAAAATGAAGATTTTGTTTTTCTTTTTTTTTCACAAAATGGTCATTGTAACAGGTTATTTCTCACACACCGCATATGCATACCATAAATTACACCCCAAAACACATTCTGTTACTCCTCCTGAGTATGGCGATACCACATGTCTGATACTTTTTCACAGCCTGGCCACATACAGAGGCTCAACATGCAGGGAGCGCGTCAGGTATTCTAGGGAAATAAATTACACATCTAATGTCATGAAGACCTATCACATTTTTGAAGGCCCTGGAGCACCAGGACAATGGAATTGCCCACAAAATGACCCCATTCTGGAAAGCAAACACCCCAACGAATAATCATTGAGGCATAATGAGTCTTTTGAACAGTTCATTTTTGTTCCAATGTGGAAAAAAAATTAAAACGCATTTTTTTTTACACAAAGTTGTCCATTTATAAGATATTTCCAACACATAGCATGTACATAGCAAAAATGACACCCCAAAATACATTCTGCTATTCCTCCTGAGTATGGCGATACCACATGTGTGAGACTTTTACACAGCCTGACCACATACAGAGGCCCAACATTGAACTGGCACCTTCAGGCGTTCTACAAGCATAAATTACACATCTCATTTCCCAACACCCTATTACACTTTTCAAGGTCCTGGAGCACCAGGACAATGGAATTTCCCACAAAATGACCCCATTTTGGAAAGCAAACACCCCAACGTATAATCTATGAGACATAATGAGTCTTTTGAACATGTCATTTTTTTCCAATAGTTTTTGGAAAATGTGGGAAAAAAATGAAAACGCTTTTATTTTTACACAAAGTTGTCCATTTATATGATATTTCCAACACATAGCATGTACATAGCAAAAATGACACCCCAGAATACATTCTACTACTCCCCCCGAGTATAGCGATACCACATGTGTGAGACTTTTACAGGTGATGTTTACTCATGGGTGTGACGGTCACTGACAGGTGATTGGCGATGGGCACTGATGGGTGACTGGCGGTGGTCACTGATGGGTGACTGGTTGTGGTCACTGATGGGTGTCTGGCGGTGGTCACTGATGGGTGAGGGTGTCTGGCGGTGGTCACTGATGGGTGACGGGTGACTGGCGGTGGTCACTGATAGGTGACGGGTGACTGGCGGTGGTCACTGATAGGTGATGGGTGACTGGTGGTGGTCACTGATGGGTGACGGGTGACTGGTGGTGGTCACTGATGGGTGTCTAGTGGTGGTCATTAATGGGTGACTGGTGGAGATCACTGATGGGTGACGGGTGACTGGTGGTGGTCACTGATGGGTGATGGGTGTCTAGTGGTGGTCATTGATGGGTGACGGGTGACTGGTGGAGGTCACTGATGGGTGGCGGGTGTGTGGTGGGGTGACTGATGGGTGACTGGTGGTGGTCACTGATGGGTGACTGGCGGTGGTCACTGATGGGTCATGGGTGACTGGCGGTGGTCACTGATGGGTGCTGGGTGTGTGGTGGTGGTTACTGATGGGTGACTGGTGGTGGTCAATGATGGGTGACTGGCGGTGGTCACTGATGGGTGCCGCGTGTCTGGCGGTGGTCACTGATGGGTGATGGGTGTCTAACGGTGGTCACTGTTTGGTCATGGGTGACTGGC
>BLSH010465320.1:165045-190391 GCA_018402905.1 Glandirana rugosa
TATATACGTTTATGTCTCTTTCGTACTTATATATATATATATATATATATATTTTTTTTTTATCTCTGGTAGACATTTCTGGTAGCCCTCATTTATCAGCATCACAGTTTTAACCTAAGCCGCTATGTAAGTTTTCCAGAGATATTACCTTACTTCTCTGGCTCCTCCATGTTATTTGGGTTAACCACCAGACCTTATTGATACATACATATATGTTTTGCAGATATATCATGCACCCGCTCTTGAGGAAGTGGAGAAAGTCCAACGAAACGCGTAGTTTCATTCCAACAAGACTATACCATGTTGTATTTAATTCCTGCAACTTTTGTTGTTTTAATATGGAGTAAATATTGGCTTACGTTGTCTTCCTATGTCATGTGCTATCATGCTTTCTCTGTATTTGCATATATAATATGTAATTTTATGTAATTTTACATTTTATTGTACCATCAACATCAATTTATGTACATATTGCTATGTGCCATGCTGTTTCCAAATAAATATGTTCTTTTACTAAGTTTTATGTCATGTGCCTAATATAAAGTCCCGTACTCCTCCTCCCTTTTAATGTACAGATTAGGGATGGAGGCGTATACTTTGTTAAGCACCTAATTTAAAATCCCAAAAAAAAACCACTTAGGAAGGCACCTTGACCCACCCTTGTACTGGAGAAAGGGAGCCATGACTGATGGGAGTGTGGCAGCTACGTGGGCGTGATCAAAGCATGATTTTGGAAGTGGCACAGTTGGGATTGGCCACTAAAGTATGAGGGGACAGGGTGGAGCCGGGACTCCAGAGAAAAGGCTGCGCAAGGGCAAGTCCCACCACTCTGAGGAGATCCTGACGTCGAGAGTTGGAGAGCTGCACCGCACCGCAAGTTTCCTTCCCCTGCGGCCTTGGTTGGATCCAAGATGGATGGGGGCATTGTGGTTGCCCGGGTCAGGGACCTTCTCTCCCAGGGGCATGCGGACTGGCTGATTCCCCTACTCTCCCGTGAGACTGCTTCCCCTACTCCCCTGGTCTGTTCAGCTGAGGACAGGCTTCCGGCTCCCAGGGCTGTCAGGACCACCCACCCTCTCTCCAGACTGAGTCCCAGTCCACCCAGAGCTGCAGTCCGGGGTGCCAGATCAGCGGGCTCTGCCCTGGCCACAAGCGCTGGCTTGTCTCCCCCTGCTCCTTGCCACCGCTCTGCTCGCAGCTCCCAAAGTGTCTCCCGCCGCGGCTCTGGCAGCACCACCTTTACCCGGCAGCACCTCCCCCATTCCAGGAGCCCCCATGCCTCACCTGCATCTGCGGGCCATCTTCCGATGATGGCCTTGTCCCCTTCCATGCCCGCTCATGAGCCGGTCCACAGGGCACAGCTCCTGGCCCAGCTGGGCAGGAGCTGCTGCAGGACTTCTCTCCTCTCCTTCAGTGATGTCGCTGGCTCCGGGTCCCGCTCTGAGAAGCGATCCGGCGCCAGCTCAACGGGAGGCTGACTGCATGAATGGCTTCCATGCTTGCCTCTGCCCGCATTCCAACATGGCTGCCCATACACAAGAATCCACCTGTGACCAGGCTGCAGGTCTTCTGTCAGTGCCTCCAGGTCACGTGAGGCAGGAGGCTCTATCCAGTCCTGTATCAATTTCCTGCTCTGCACTGCCACCTGCTGCTGACTCTGCGTATGGCACCCTCTCTCCTCATCCTTTGGATTTGAGCTTTTCTCAGAGCTCTTTTTCCACTGTACTGCCTCCACAGGTCCTGGGTGCACCTCCAGTGGTTCAGCGGTTCAACAGTCTGTTCCCGGGCCTCCTCGCAGCACCGCTCAGCTACAACCGGTGACGTCAGACGGTCGGCAGATGGGTTCCCTGGCTCCACCCCCGATACGTGAGTATGACTGTAGTATGGTTTTGGGTAGGGCTAGTGGGCAGGATAACCCCGGGACATTTCATACTGATGACCAGATTCTTGCAGCTGTCAAATGGCACCTCCCAGGGTCTGGTTCTCACCTGGGTGGCCACTTATGGTCAGTTTCACCTGCTAGCTGTCACTTAACACAAGATATTAAAGAAAAAATTTGGCACCTTGAGTTTATTGATGTTCTCTCTCTGGTGCCTTTTTAAAAGGAAATGGCCAATAAGGCTAGGCGTATTGATGTTACTTCGCACTGGGAAAAGTCTAAGCAGCTTCCTTGCACCTTCGGGAACTAGCTGCAGGGTTTCTGCGCCTATGCTGGGGTGCTCTGTGAAAAGTTTCCGGAGTTAGGCCCTTCGCTCTTCGGTTATGTTGATCTTATCTGGGGGGCTTACAAAATCTATGGTGGGCAGTGCTGGTTCAATTACAAAACTCAGTTCCGTCAACGGATGGCCGCTCGGAGGGAGTTGCGTTTTGACTGTCAGGATGGCAGCCTTTGGCTACTCCTCATGTGCCCGCACAGGCCAGTGTCCTTTCAGTCGCCTGCCGGTGCCGTTGCCGGAGCGCCGGCAGTGTCCAAAAAAGGCATCTGTTGGATGTTCAACGAGAGCCACTGCAAGTGGTGCACTGCGTGCTGCTTCAAACACGAGTGTTCCATTTGCAGTGGGGCTCACCCAGCGGTGCAATGTTTCTGCAAAGAGAAGCTTCCCCCCACCAGACCAGGTTCCAGGGCCGACCTTCCTAAGTCGGAGGACTCCAGTTAGTGTCCAAAGGATACTTCCCTGGCACGAACGGTACCCCCTCAGTAGGGAGGCGGTGATCTTGAGGGGCGGATTTGACCTAGGGTTCTGGATCCCCTTCGTACCATCTGAGGAGCCTACCATGGCTGACAATTTGAAATCTTCACGCCAGTTTGAAACGGTGGTGGCGGATAAAATTGAGAAGGAGCTTCAATCGGGCCGCATGGCCAGCCCCTTTGACTCTCCCCCTTACCACAACTTGCAGGTTTCCCCACTTGGGGTGGTACCCAAAAAGGAGCCAGGTAAGTTCAGATTGATCCACCACTTCTCTTTTCCTTCTGGTTCCTCAGTCAATGATGGGATCGACAGGGAGGAGTCCCGGGTGCAGTTCGCATTTTTTGACTCTGCTCTCTCCCTCCTGAGGTCTGCAGGTGCTTCTGCCCTGTTGGCAAAGGCGGACATTGAGTCGGCCTTTCGCCTTCTCCCGGTCCACCCAGACTTTTTTCACCTCCTGGGCTGTTTTTTCCAAGGTAGTTATTTCGTGGATATGTGCCTCCCAAAGGGTTGCACTATATCCTGCTACTATTTTGAATTGTTCAGCAGTTTTTTGGAGTGGGTTTTGATTCAATCTTCAGGTTTGCACGCAGTCTTACACTACCTGGACGACTTTTTGTTCATAGGTCCCAAAGATAGTGATCACTGCCAACCCCTTTTATCTTCCTTTCAGGAGGTTTGCTGCCAGCTGGGTGTCCCTCTGTCAGCTGCCAAAACTGAGGGCCCGGTCCATGTTTTGTCCTTTTTGGGCATTGAGATCGATACTGTGCAGATGGTCTTCCGTCTCCCTGCGGATAATTTGGCTAAGCTTCAGACTTTGGTTAGATTCGCGAGGGATGCTAGGAAGCTCCAGCTGCATCAGCTTCAATCTCTTTTGGGGCACCTGGTTTTTGCATGCCGTGTGCTCCCGATGGGCAGGGCTTTCTGCAGGCGGTTGTCATGGGCTATGAAGGGCATATCTGCTCCGCACCATTACGTACGCATTACCAGGCCTATGAGTGATGATCTGGAGGTGTGGTTGTCCTTTCTGCAGACGTACAACGGTCATTCATGCTGGCAACTGGAGGAAGTGCCTAATGCACACTTGGAGCTTTATACAGATGCATCTGGCTCCTGGGGTTTTGGCGCTTTCTTTCAGGGCGTTTGGTCCGATGAAGCTTGGCCGGCCTCATGGACCCAATTGGATTTGTTGAGGAACATGACACTGTTGGAACTCTTTCCCATTGTAGTGGCGGTGGAATTATGGGGGGGAGGACTTGAGGAATAAGCGAGTGTTTTTTTAGATGGACAACATGAGTGTGGTTCAGGTCATTAACGGGACCGGTGGATGGCTCTTTTCTCCTATCTAATCTACTTGCAGGAAAAGGAGGTCTCCGGCTCTACGGTGAGTACAGCTCTCTCTGCCCATTCCTTCTGGTTTAAGCTCCTCGGTTGGGAGGATATCACCAAGGACTTCATCATTCAGCGGGTCTTGAAAGGTTGGAAGCGGTTGACCTCTTTCCCTGATTCTCGGCACCCGGTATCTATTTCCCTTCTGACCAACATTCTCTCCACTTTGCCCTCTATCTGTTTCTCTGAATTTGAGGTTCTTTTATTCCAGCTTGCCTTTTCTTGGGCTTTCTACGGCGCTTTTAGGATCAGCGAGCTTGTTTCCAATGATAGACGCTCGGTTGGCGGTATTTTGGACGAGGATGTCTTTATCTCCGATTCCTGTGTCTCTATTTTGTTGCGATCCTCCAAAATGGACAAGTCGGCTAAAGGTAAGCGCATTGTTTTGCAGTCTTACGGTGGCCCCTTTTGCCGGTTCTCCTGGCATCGTCATTGTCCTTATGTCGCCCCCCCGCAAGGGTTTTTCTCGTCCATGCGGACTCTTCCAACCTCAGCAGGTTCCAGTTTTTGCGGGTCTTTCGCCTTTCCTCCTATGGAATTTTCCACACACTCCTTTCGCATTGATGCGGCTACCGTCGCCCATAGGATGGGTTTTTCTGACGAGGAGCTGCAGAGGCTGGGTAGATGGGATTCATCTTGTTTTTCTATTTATGTTCACCCTCATCTTTTGTTTCGATTTTAGGTCCCCCCCCGGCTTTGGTTTGGATCATCAATGATTCTTTTGTCTATTGGGCAGCTCGCCGTGCCTTCAACCGATGCTATGGGAGTGGACTGGGATTCTCACCTTACGTTGCCAGGATCCGTTGGCGTGGTCTTCACGGAATGAGTTGGTCCCAAGTTTTGCCAGAGTTGTTACGCCTCCGCAAGTTTATCTCTGGCCCCCTTGTCCTGGTCATTCATGCGGGGGCAATGATGTGGGTTTGGTTCATTCTGTGGACCTCATTTCCTCCATGAAGCACGATATTGCACAATGCTGTGCCACTTTCAGCAATGTGGCCATAATATGGTCGGAAATAATCCCCCAGTTGGTTTGGGCTCATCATATCCCGGATAACTGCCTGGAGCAGTTTAGGCAGAAAGTGAACGCCCAGGTCTCTAAATTTGTCTGGGTATAACGCAGCACGACTGTCAGTTAAAGCGATGCAGTGCAGAATCACAAAAAGTGCTCTGGTCAGGAGGGGGGTAAATCCTCCCAAGGCTGAAGTGGTTAATGATGCTATAAGTGAAACAGTAAAAATTAAGAATTCCTTTAAATATAGTGTCTTGGGGGGGGGGGGGTCCCCTTAGTCTGCCTGTAAAGTGGTGCATCTGTTACATGTATAGTACCTGCTGAAGCAAAACTGACATATATAAAGAAAAAAAAAATGATATTTAAAATTAGATTTTCCCAGCTTCAAGCCGTTTCCAGCTATAGAAAAAAAAAAAGCGGCGTGGGAGTCCCCACTCCCCCAATCCAGGCCCTTGGGTCGGAGGAGAACACTATGCCAATTTTTTTTTAAAAATTACATGGAGTCCCTCTCAAAATCTATACCAGACCCTTATACAAGCATACAGCCTGGTAGGGCAGGATGGGGGGGGGGGGGGGGGGCGAGCGAGCAAGCTCTTGAACCATTCCAGGTCACATTCCCTCAACACGGGGGTGTGGTTTGGGACCCACCCCAGAGCAAGGGCCTCCTCCCCACAGCACTGGGCAGTGGTTGTGGGGGTCTGTGGGCTGGGGGCTTATCGGAATCTGCAAGCTCCCTTTAACAAGTGGACCCCCAGATCCCCCCCACCCCTATGTGAATGAGTATGGAGTACATTGTACCCCTACCCATTCACCAAAAAAAGTGTCAAAAAGATATAAAAACAAGTTGTGGCGTGATCTGCCACCCGCAGTGTCCACCGGATAGATCACTACTGGCCCCCTGCTGATACCATGTGATCGATGTGGCCAACCACAACAGATTACATGACAGGTGTACACAATGAAAGGCTTTGTTACATGCCTTTTATTGTGTACTATTGTGATGAGATCTGTGATTGGTCACATTCATCACATGGATTAGACAGGGCCAATCACAACCCTTCTGTACCATGCGCATACTGTGGCCAATCACAGCTCTTTACAATAGTAAAGACTGAGGCTCAGTTCTCACCAGTGTGTGGTGCGAGATCGTATGTGATGCGTACCACACTGCAGTGCAAATCACATTCGATGTACGTGCGATGTGATTTTAGCCATACAGATAGTATGGCTGAATTTACATCGCATTCGAACCAAACTCACACAGGGCCCTTTTTTAGGTCCGCACCAGATTCGATTCATGTCCGAACTGTCAGTCCGCAGTGCAATATGCAAGCTGATTTGGGGGCGTCATTAACATTGTATTGACACTCCCAGCAGTTTGCATATGGCAGTGTGAACTGCCATGCGAGTCCAATGAGATGCGGGAACCCGCAGTGGATGGATTTGCAGGGTTCCTGCATCGCACAAGTGTGAACCGAGCCTGAATGAGTCGTTTGCATTCAGGAAAAATATGGTTACTTATACAGTGGTACCCAGGATTGCGAGTAACGCGATTAACGAGCGTTTCGCAATATAAGCAGTTTTTAAAAAAAAATCCTGACTCGGATGCAGGATTAAGCTTCTGTGCATGCAATACTGCATGTGGCCAGAGGTGCGGGGGGCGCTGGTGAGCTTCAGAGACGCTCGGAAGCATTCAGAAATACTCGGAAATACCGAAAGTGTAAACAGCTCCCGAGCATTTCCGAATGTCTACGACCGACTCCGAGCCTCACCAGTGCCACCACACCTCTGGCCACATACAGTATTGCCCACACCAGCGCCCCCGGACCTCAGTGGTAACGCTGTATTGCTATAGTCACTGTATGTAAAAAAATATTGTAAAAAAAAAAATATTCAAAACGCTTGGGTGTTAATTATTTTTTTTATTGGCCAGAATAATAATTTATTCTGGCCATTGAAATGAATTAATGCGCAAGCACTAAACATGTTTAGAGTTTAAAGGCGTCAAGCATTTTTTTCTGCCAAAATGCTGCTGCTCCTGGATGCACTGGCAGTATTTTTTTTTTCTTCGGCCTCAGAACTCTCCTGCCACTAAACTCCTCTAATTGCCTATGAGTGCATGGACACACAGGTTTAGGGCCCGTGCACACGATGCAAAATTCGGTCTTTTGTCGGATGTGAGCACGGCATCTGATTGCCGTTTAACAATTGCCGTCTGCCCACCGTGGATTGACGGCGGCAGCATGGCTCTCCTGTACAAAGCGCCGTCCCCTGATGGCAGGCACAGGAGCGAGTATTGTGGGCGCGTGCTCACACGCTAGCTGGGGAGCCAATCAGCGGGTGGGGTGGACTCAATGTCCGCCGGCCACCCACGATCGCTCTCCGGCAGTGACAGAGCAGGGATCAGTGTATGTAAACAAGCGGATCCCTGTTCTGACAGGGGAGAGGAGAGTGATGCTATGATCCCAGTATATGAGAGCAGCGATCTCTCTCCTCCCCCACTCAGCCCAGCCCCCACACAGTTAGAACACACTGACAGGGAACACAGTTAGCCCCTTGATCGCCCCCTAGTGTTAACCCCTTCCCTGCCAGTGACATTTACAGTTTAGGAACCCCTGACAATTTACATGATTGTCATTTATAAATATTTGGTTGTTTGGATCAGCAATTTCATTTTGATCTATCAAATAACTGAAGGACACAGTAATATTTCAGTAGTGAAATGAGGTTTATTGGATTAACAGAAAATGCGCAATATGCATCAAGACTAAATTAGACAGGTGCATAAATTTGGGCACCCTTGTCATTTTGTTGATTTGAATTACTTAGCACTGATTAATTGGAACACACAATTGGTTTGGTGAGCTCATTAAGCCTTGAACTTCATAGACAGGCGCATCCAATCATGAGAAAAGGTATTTAAGGTGGCCAATTGCAAGTTGTTGTTCTCTTTGGCTCTCCTCTGAAGAGTGGCAACATGGGGGCCTCAAAACAACTCTCAAATGACCTGAAAACAAAGATTGTTCTACATTATGGTTTAGGGGAAGGCTACAAAAAGTTATGGCAGAGATATAAGCTGTCAGTGTCCACTGTGAGGAACATAGTGAGGAAATGGAAGACCATGGGCACAGTTCTTGTTAAGGCCAGAAGAGGCAGCCACATAAAATATTGGAGAGGCGAAGGTGAAGGATGGTTAGAACGGTCAAAAACAGCCCACAGACCACCTCCATAGACCTCCAACATCAACTTGCTGCAGATGGGGTCACTGTGCATCGTTCAACAATTCAGTGCACTTTGCACAGGGAGAAGCTGTATGGGGGATGGGAAAGAAGCCTTTTCTGCACACAGCCACAAAAGGAGTCGCTTGAGGGATGCAAACGCACATTTGGACAGCCAGCTTCATTTTGGAATAAGGTTATTTGGTCATAACAATGGGGTGTTATGCATGGCGGCAAAAGAACACAGCGTTCCAAGAAAAACATTTGCTACCCACAGTAAAATTTGGTGGAGGTTCCATCATGCTGTGGGGCTGTGTGGCGGTGCCGGTACTGGGAATCTGGTTAAAGTTGAGGGTCGCATGGATTCCACTCAATATCAGCAGATTCTTGAGAATAATGTTGAGGAGTCACAAAGTTGAAGTTACGCCGGGGCTCGATATTTCAACAAGACAACGACCCAAAACACTGCTCAAAATCCTCTCAGGCATTTATGCAGAGGAACAAGTCCAATGTTCAGGAATGGCCATCCCAGTCCCCAGACCTGAATATCATTGAACATCTGTGGGGTGATTTGAAGCGGGCTGTCCATGCTCGGCAACCATCAAACCTCACTGAACTGGAGATGTTTTGTAAGGAGGAATGGTCCAAAATACATTCACCCAGAATCCAGACACTCATTACAGCTATAGGAAGCGTCTAAAGGCTGTTATTTCTGCTAAAGGAGGCTCTGCTAAATATTGATGTGATTTTTCTGTTGGGGTGCCCAAATTAATGCACCTGTCTAATTTTGTTATGATGCATATTGTACATTTTCTGTTAATCCAATAAACCTCATTTCACTACTGAAATATTACTGTGTCCTTCAGTTATTTGATAGATCAAAATGGAATTGCTGATCCAAACACCCAAATATTTTATAAATGACAATCATGAAATTGTCAGGGGTTCCTAAACTTTTGCATACAACTATATACAGTAATCAGTGGCTATTTTTAGCTCTGATCGTTGTATGCATGTCAGTGGTCCCAAAAAAGTGTCAAAAATGTCCGACATGACCGCCGCAATATCACAGTCCCAATAAAAATAATCGCAGATCATCGCCATTACTAGTAAAAAAAAAAATGAATAAATAAAACCGCCATAAATCTATTCCCATAGTTTGTAGACGCGATAAGGTTTATGCAAACCAATCAATAAATGCCTATTTTGATTTTTTTTTTTTTACCAAAAATATGTAGAAGAATATATATCGGCGTAAACTGATGAATAAATTCGTTTTTTTATAATTTTTTTTGGATATTTATTATAGCAAAAAGTAAAAAAATATTATTTTTTTTCAAAATTGTCACTCTTTGTTGTTTATAGCTCAAAAAATAAAAAACTCAGAGGTGACCAAGCTGTTGAAAGCTCTATTTGTGGGAAAAAAGGATGCAAATTTTGTTTGGGTATAACATCGCACAACCGCGCAATTGTCAGTTAAAGCGACGCAGTGCCGAATCGCAAAAAGTGCTCTGGTCCTAAAGTGGGAAATCCTTCTGGGGCTGAAGTACGGTTTTCTTCCGAAAAAAATTGTAAGAGCAAGACTATGCAGAAATGAAAGAATACATACAAAACTATTCAACACAGTTTTTGTCACTTCTGACATTGGATTCGGTCGTACGAGAATTTTCACATTGTTAGTACGCTCTTCACTTTCAACATGAGACAATCAGACAATCATTCAACGCTCTGTCATATGAAACTCTGAGCGTGTGTAAGAGGCTTTAGATGCAGTGGCGTTTAGAGGCAGAAATAAAAATGCCAGAGCAGCTGAAAAAATGCCCCCTACAGTGTTTTTAAAAAGTAATTTTCACATATTTATTTGTAAAAAATGTTGAAAACCATTTTATCATTTTCCTTCCGCTTCACAATTATTCGCCACTTTGTGTTGGTCTATCACAGCCTTTCTCAACCTTTTCAACACCGAGGAACCCTTGAAATAATTCTCCAGTCTCAGGGAATCCCTGTTAAAAATTAAAAATCTACAACTCATGATACATCAGTGTGATGGTCAATGGGAAGAACGCTCCTTCCACTTGTGGTCATTGGGAAGAATTCCCCCTTACAGATAGCTAAAAATATCAATGGTGTCATTGGAAATTTATCTAAGAGGTAGAAATTGCCCATTGCTCAAGGAACCCCTAGCAACCTCTGGAGGAACCCTAGGGTTGCACGGAACCCTGGTTGAAAAACCCTGCTCTATCACATAAAATCCCAATAAAATACATTTATGTTTTTGGTTGTAACATGACAAAATGTGGAAAATTTCAAGGGGCGTGAATACTTTTTCAAGGCGCTGTATGGGGAGCATCCATAGTATAATCAGCTATTGGTTGTACTCACCTTGCTGGCGGGAAGGCACGATGATAAGGCCAGAATATGGAGGGCACGGCAACATTATCGCAGGTTATCTGCAGGGAAATGAAAGATACAACAGGTGTCAGGCGGTTTTATGGCTGCAGCCTGTGTGACATAATACAGACTCTCTTCCCCTCCACCTCCACTAATTGCTGACTCCTAGGAGCAGCATGCATTCAGCTATGTATGTCAGCCTCTAGGTAGTCAGGAAGCCAGGTGAAGCCACATTTCCCTTGCTCTCTTCCTGCGTACGTGCTCTGTCTAATAAATACAGGAAGCCTTCTTCAAATCTGAACTCCAGATCAATGTGTACAATGTGTTCTGGAGTGTCAATAAAATATTCTCATGCTTAACAGCTAAATCAACAATAGAATTACTTACATGTCAACTAATAAACTTTTAAAATGAAGCACAGTATACTGTATATCTCTGTCTAGCCATTCCTAAGATTTACCCAGCTCTGCCAGCACATCCAGACTGGTGACTGGGGTTGCCACCTGTATGGGAATCACCTGGACAGTCTAGGTTTTGACACTTGTGCCCTGGATGAGGCTGCACTGATGAGCACTGATGAGGCTGCACTGATGGCCACTGATATGCTGCACTTATGGTCACTGATGAGGATGCACTGATGAGGCGGCACTGATGAGGCTGCACTGATGGACATTGATAAGGCTGCACTGAAGGGCACTGATAAGGCTGCACTGAGGGGCACTGATGAGGCTGCACTGATGGGAACTGATGAGGCTGCACTGATGGGCAATGATAAGAATGTACTTATGGGCGCTGATAAGGCTGCACTGAGGGGCACTGATGAGGCTGCACTGATGGGCTGATGAGGCTGCACTGATGGGTAGGGATGGGCCCTTATTAAAGGGGGCTTCCAGATTCCGATAAGGCCCCCGCCTGCAGACTTCCACAACCACAGCCCAGGGTTGTGGGGAAGAGGCTCTTGTCCCCATCAACATGGGGGCAAGGTGCTTTGTGGGGGAGGGGGACCAAAGCACCTATACTCCCCATGTTGAGGGCATGTAGCCTGGTACGGTTCAGGGGATGGGGGGGCTCAATCGTTACCCCCCCATCCTGGCCGTCCAGGTTGCATGCTCGGATAAGGGTCTGGTTTGGATTTTAGGGGGGGCAACCACGTCATTTTTTTAAAATTTTGGCGCAGGGTTCCCCTTAATATCCAAACCAGACCCGAAGAGCCTGGTATGTACTGGGGGGGGGGCGTGGCAACTTAATGCTTTTTCAGTGATTTTATCTATATTGCCGGGAACAGGCAATACAATACAGCCGCGATAATAAATGACAATTTTTCCTTCACAAATGTAATTTTGCTCTGGCTATGTTCTAAACATCACAGAGGTGCACCCTTTTACAGGCAGACTAAGGGGACCCCCCCAGGCACGATATTTAAATTAATATTTCATTTTTATTGTTTCACTAAGCATTATTAAAATCACTGCTCCTGAAAAAACGATCAATTTAAAAAGTTTTTTTTTGCATTGATAAATGTCCCCTAGGGCAGGACCCGGGTACCCATATACTTTTTAGGGCAATAACATTGCATATAAGCCTTTAAAATAAGCACTTTTGATTGTTCATGTTCGGGTCCCATAGATTTTAACGGTGTTCGAATGTTTGCACAAATTTGTCTGTTCGCATGTTCTGGTGCGAACCGAACTGGGGGGTGTTCGGCCCATCCCTACTGATGGGCACTCATATGCTTTATGTTAATATTGTTGTTAATATTTATTTTTGTAGGGCGTGGCCTGATGCGGAAGGCAGCAGACGTGCTCTCACAGAGCTCTGAGCACCCACGATCTTTATCCGGCAACATCCACGGGATACTAGCAGAGGTGAGCACCAGCATACCACCAACGGGCTCCCCACACCTCACAGCACCATTGCCGACTGACATTGGGGCTGGGGGAAAGACAGACCACCGATGACGGGACTCCCCTCAGAGCCTCCTCTCAGACGGCCGCCGCCATCTTGCGGCCTAAGCCCCCGGTCTGTCTGAGGCCCGCGCAACCTAACACCGCCTCAGCACAGCACCCAGCAGTCACCTACACAGCTCCTCCATCCAAGCCGGCCACCCGGCGAGCACCTCGAGCCGACGAACCGTCCGAACAGATCAGCGCTGCACCGAGGCCTAGTGCCGGCCGAGAAGCCGCGGCCTCGATTTTCGCCCACAACGGGCAGAACTCCCTAGGGACCTAGAGAGACATTCTAGAGCACCCCGATACCGCCCCCAAACATCTTGGAGTGGCGATAGCCACAACTACAAGTGTACCCTGTGAGATTCTTTTGAGGCAGCCATCTTTGTACACCCACTGCCTCCACAGCCTCCACTTCTGATCTAAACCCTCCACTTCAGACGTAAACTCAGCAATACTCTCACCACCCTCTGAGAGGTTTACCTCTAGTGCAGCATACACCAAGCCTAATAGCACAATAGTACCAAGGACAGAACTTAGGGTGTGCCAAGATGGCTTGTTAACCCCTTCCTTGCTGTAGACTTGGGGGAACGACACACACATAGCATATAAAGCCCGTCGAGCATTTGTCCTCTCATAACTATTACAAACCTACTGCATAGGGAACTCCAGAGATGACGAGGAAAAAACTACACCCACCAGAACCACGCAAACTGACCGAATTCTTCCCTGGAGCTTCAGCCCAAGACCTGCAGGAGAACGCCCACATCACCGACAGAATGGGTCCCACAGACCACGACAAGGCTGCACCAACATCCCCAACCCGCTCCACATCACCCCTGATGGATTGCACCACACCTCCCGAGAAGAGGCCCTCAGACCCCCAGAAGAGGGCCGCATCATCATCCCCCTTCTCATCACCTTCGCAACTAGTGCCGGTGAGTAAAAAACACCTTACCTACAAACAACACAATGTTACAGACACAGAATCAGTATATGAGGAGGAACAGAACCCCTCTCTAGCTGCATTACCCACTACTGACAACCCGGTCTCAGAAAACACATTGAAACAAATGCTGCTATCACTACAAAGTGATCACATATCCAGAATCAGATCGATGAGTTGGCAGACCGTACCAATACTATGGAGAACCAGCTTCATACATATGCCACAGCATATAACAATTTAGTAGACGCACACCAAGCTCAAAAAGAACAAATACAACACATGTCTGCTAAAATAATAGACCTTGAGGACCGTTCCAGGAGGAACAACCTCAAAATCCGGACATTCCAGAAAATGTCACCCAAGCAGACCTTCCAGCTTTTCTTCAACAACTTTTCTCGTCCCTAGACCCGACACTAAAAAACTAGACATGGCCATAGATAGAGCACATAGGATTCCCAAGCCTTCACATGTCCCAGAGGACAAACCAAGAGACGTACTTACACGCCTCACCTTCTATCAGGCAAAAGAACGCATACCTCAAGCAGCCAAGCGAAACCCTATTCTCCTGGAACCATACAACAAATTAAAAATATACGTGGACATATCCGCAGCTACTGCGCAAAAAAGGAAATAATTCTCCCCCTTTACTATAGTCCTAAGGGATCACAACATCCCATACCGAAGGGGCTTCCCTGCAAAAGTCACTGCTACACACCTAGCCAATGCAGTCACCATCTTGGACCTAAAACAAGGATTGAAACAGCTCCAGAACTGGGGTATCTACCCATCACCAAAACACCCGACTTCAAATGAGACACCTGCACACCGACTCCCCGAACCATGGCATACGGTCGACACCACCTGACCGAATAATGATCAATCAACACCTGACTATAAGTGGCACCTAACAGCCTAACAATTGTTGTCAATTCAGCACATGTTCCCCGTGCTGCAACCCAACTGACAGTTCTCTCTTTGTTCTTCACTTGTTGGTTAAATTCTTTACTCAGGCTTAAATCGATGATTGTATTTATCCTCGTTCCCTACAGGAGCAACAAATGTACTTAGCACAACATGTGCGCTTACCCTATTACTCTTTCCTTTCCACTCCTGCTCTTCTTTTCTCTTCCTGCCTCTACCCCGCTCCTCCCACCTCACCATACCAAACGATGTCTTTGTTGGATGGGGACAATCAACCGGTCACAAAAGGACCCCCAAATCTCCAATGGTAATTTTGCAAGGATGAATATTTTATTAAGATAGGTGTGAACCTCTCACGCCACCTGATGCATCTCCAACGAGGCAACCTCCCCACATGAAGTCATGTCCCTTAATATACTCTCTTTAAACGCTGAAGGGCTTAACAGCCCATTTATGTGCTCACTATTATGTAAAGAAGCCCTAACCTCTAAAAGTGATATCATCTGCATACAGGAAACCCATTTTAATTAAACATGAAAAGAATCTCAAATGCTCCCACCCAAAATTCCCTTACTCCTTTTTTGCCCACTCTAACTCTAAACGCAAAGGTGTACTAATAGCCATACACAGTTGCATTTCAGGTACACTCTCAGGTCATAGACCCAGGTGGAAGGTACATAATTCTCATGGCAACCTTTAATAACCACAAAATGATGTTGATTAATATATATGCTCCAAACTCCTCTAGGAAGACATTTTTCAAGACTATAGCGGCCAAAATGCAACCGTTCACGACAAACCCAATTATCCTCTGTGGAAACTTCAATGAAGTCGTCGATCCTTCACTGGATTCTACCAGCAGCTCTCGGAGACCCTCATCCTCACTCTCCTCATTTCTAAAGCAAGAAAACCTATATGACTCCTGGAGATGCATCAGCGGCAGCGAGAAGGATTACACCTTCTATTCATCAGCCCACCAGGTGTACTCTAGGATCGACTTATTTCTCACTGACCAATACACACTCCAACGTATCACCTCCGTAAAGAGCGGAGTAATCACATGGTCCAACCATGCCCCTATATATCTTCACCTCAACTTATCCCCATAACTATCCCACCCACCACCATGGAGACTCAATGCCTCCATCCTTGCGTCTAAATACCCTCAAGAACATATCAAAAAAGAAATGACCAATTTCTTCCAAACTAACTTGGGGTCAACTTCTGACCCCACGATTCTATGGAACGCCCACAAGGCATACATCAGAGGCATACTAATAAAACTAGCAGCCCATGAGAAAAGAGAACTAACTAAGACCATTAATACATTTTTAACCCAGATCCAAAACCTTGAACAACTCAATAAGCGTAAAATAGATTCAGACATGCTAGCAGAATTAAAATCCTTAAGAACTCGACTTAGTGACACACTTCGACACTCCTTTGACTACTATATCAAAAGACTTCGCATGTCCTTTTATTCCTCAGGAAACAGACCAGGAGCACTCTTAGCCAAGCAATACAAAAAGCAAATTAACAATAGGAGAATCCCTTATCTTAACGATAATACGGGACAAAAAATCCAAAACCCAGAGAAAATAGCAGAGCTATTCTGCCAATTCTACTCCTCCCTCTATAACCTGCAACAACCACACTCCCCGTATAGACCTAATTAAAAACTTCCTAGACTCTATTACCCTCCCGTCTCTTTCAGCAGACCAGCTTAATGCACTCTAAACCCCCATATCTAAAACTGAAATTGAAACAACTATACGTATTCTCCCTCTACACAAATCATCTGTCCCTGACGGATATATTAATGAATACTACAAACAATACATGGACCTTCTCACCCCCCACCTGACTAATGCCCTGAATAACATTATTGATACGGCCTCATGCCCGAAAGAATTTCTTGAATCACATATTGTCACAATACCCAAACCTGGAAAACCCTCAGACACACCCGCAAACTTCCGCCCCATCTCCCTCTTGAACGCCGACACCAAGATATATGCAAAAATTCTTGCCAACAGAATTGCTAAAGTGGTCCCCTTTTTAGTTCACCCTGATCAAGTTGGGTCTGTATCAGGACGCCAAACGTCAGATGGGACCAAAAAAATCATCAACTTGATACAATGGGCAGAGCACTCCATCCTTGTTAACCACTTCAGCCCCGGAAGGATTTCCAGCTTTAGGACCGGAGCCCTTTTTGCGATTCGGCGCTGCGTCGCTTTAACTGACAATTGCGCGGTCGTGCGGCGTTGTACCCAAACGAAATTTGCGTCCTTTTTTTCCCACAAATAGAGCTTTCTTTTGGTGGTATTTGATCACCTCTGCGTCATTTCTGATCGCCGCTATAAACAAAAGAAGAGCGACAATTTTGCAAGAAAACCCAAATTTCTTACTTTTTGCTAAAATACAAATCCAAAAAAAAAATATAAAAAAACATTTTTTTTCACCGTTTTTTTGGCCGATTTATATTCTTCCTCATATTTGCGATAAAAAAAATCGCAATCGCCGTTTATTGATTGGTTTGCGCAAAAGTGGTCGCGTTTACGGATGATGAGAATTCATTTTTGGGGTTTTTATTATTTTTTTATTTTTTACTAGTAATGGCGGCGATCTGCGATTTTAAGCGGTACTGCGATATTGGGGCGGACATGTCGGAACGTTTTGACACTTTTTTGGGACCATTGGCATTTATACAGCGATCAGTGCTATAAAAATGCACTGATTACTGTGTAAATGCCATTGGCAGTGAAGGGGTTAACCTGCAGGGGGCGCGCTAAGGGTTAAGTATGTTCCCTGGGCGTGTTCTAACTGTATGGGGGCTTGCCTAGCTGGGGAAGGGAAGTGGTCACAGCCTTCATGTACAGTAAGGCTGTGATCACAGCCCTTCCCCCTCACACAGAGCGGAGGTCCGTGTTTACTTACACGGACCTCCGCTCCTTCACTCCGGGGGGGGCATCGCGGGTGGCCGCCGCACCTGCTCCCTGGCCCCCCCCCCCGAACACAGTGAGCGCGCGCGCCTCCGGCGGTGTGCGCACGCTCACAGTGGCTCTGTATCGCGGCCGCCGTCGTATGACGGCGATTTGCGTTACAGAGCCACTTTGTCGCCGTCAATTGCCGATCAGCGGTCGGCAAGCGGTTAATATCCTTAGATGCTGAAAAGGCCTTTGATAGAGTACGGTGGTCCTACATGACGGAGGTTCTTCAAAAATGTGGGTTCTCTGGGAGAATACTGACAGCTATAAACACTCTATATTCTTGCCCCTATGCCAAGGTCTGGACCCCAGGCTTCCTGTCAGAATCATTTGAAATCCACAATGGCACGAGACAAGGCTGCCCGTTGTCCCCAATAATATTCTCCCTAGTGATAGAACCCCTTGCGGAACACATCAGATCACACCCCCAAATTTCGGGAATCACTGTTGACGATAAGCAACCTAAGATTGGCCTTTATGCCGATGATGTAATCCTCACCATAACCGACCCCCTACAATCCCTACCCCACCTTAACCAACTATTCAATCTCTTTGGGCGGATATCATTATATAAACTCAACTACTCCATATGTCAAATTCTAGACATAAACCTCAATACCCACCTCAAATCTCAAATCTCAAGAATAGTTCCTTTCTAATGGGCCCCACTTTCCTCCATCCAGTATCTAGGAATACAACTGACCTCCCCTAGCTCTAAAATCTTGCACAATAATCTTTCTTCCCTCATAACTAAGCTTACACAGTGCGCCACAAATATGCCAAACCTTACACCCTCCTGGGCTGGACGAATAGCTTTTGTAAAAATGTTTTTGCTCCCACAGATACTTTGTCTTCAGAACCTTACAAGTTCCATTTTCAACAGCACACCTTAAGAAATGTCAATCTATTTTCAACAAGTTTATCTGGTGTGGTAGGAAACTGCGAATAACAGATAATACCCTAACCAGACCCACCACCCTTCTGGGCCTAGGAGCCCCAAACATATCTTCATATTATAAAGCAACAATCCTCTCTCAAATCAAAAGTGGATGGACTCAGCCACAAACCTACCCCTGGTCACAAATTGAAAAAGCGGCATGCAAAACAGATATCAGATCAGCCATTGGCGCAACTATTCTAAAACCCCACTCAGTATCACCTTTCCTGGACACAACCAAAGCAGCTATAAAGACCTTAACTTCCACAATAAATGCAGCACAGACAATTTCCATAACATCCCTACAGAAAATACCTTTAACATCATTGGAACTCGTCATACCGGACCTAAACCTATCCAACTGGATAAATGCAGGTATTAACCACATTGCCCATTTATACTCAAAATCAATCTTTAAATCCTTCCAGGAAATATAACAAATATTTAAATTACCTAAGACATCCTTCTTTCAATATCTCCAAATACGCCACGCGATGCAACAAGTACAATTCTCCATATCTGGATTGACTCCTGGAACTTCTGAACACCCCCAAAAACGTAAAAAACACTGGACTCTCACCCTTTTACAAACTCCTAGAGAGGCCCATCTCTACTACTAAACCGACTACCATCCTGCAATACCCTAAACTTCAACTACCCCATTGAACTTTGGCAACAAGCAGTAATCATCCCACTCAAATATTCACGTTGCATCACTCATTGGGAATCCTCCCAAAAAATCTTACACAACTGGTACCACACGCCCTGTAGTCTAGCTAAAATATATTGCGACCAATCACCACTATGCTGGAGACTGTGCGGAGCAAACGCTACATCTATACATATATGGTGGCAATGCCCCAAGCTACAATCCTTTTGGCAACTTATCTTCAAGCTCATTAGCCAGCTCACAGGATACAATCATCGATACAATCCGAAGGCGGCGCTACTAAACCTTGATATGGACAACTGGCCGAATTCCTTTACCCCCATACTCTCACACATTTTCATAGCTGCTCGCCTTACTATTACAAGGAGTTGGAAATCGCCTAACCCTCCAGATTACAACAACACTATAACAATCCTTAATGAAAATGCAACCAACGAATATGCCTATGCTAAGGCCCGCCTGACGACCCACAAATTTAATCGCCAATGGGACCCCTGGATTAAAAGCTCTCTATGCACTCTACGAACATAACACCCTCAATCACAGGCAACTTCAAAACTACTACAAATGAGATATAATCCACAACAATAGGCTGCATATATCATATCAACCACTCCCCACGTCTTCCTGCAGAATCCACTGATCTATGGAAAATAAGTCATAACCATCCGACAATATGATAACCGAGTCTTATACCCCCCCCCCTCCCCTGTGACCCCCCCATCTCTCTCTTTTTTTTTTTCTTCTTTCTCTCTTTTTTTTCTTTCTTTTTTCTGTCCTACTGTTCTCACTTTTCTCTATTATTTGTGCTGCTATAGCACAACTGCTTAGAAATATATACAAATGTCTATGTTACCTTGCTTTATAGACTAACTGGATATTAGGACGTCCAAAACAAAGATGCCTATCGAGCATTCCCAAGTAGAATGTTTAACCACTTGCCGACCGCCCGCCGCAGCGTGACGGCAGCAAGGTGGCTTGTTATCGCGAACCGCCATCACCTGGCGGCGGCCCCGATAGCTAATATTGTGAGCGCGCGCATGCCTCCAGAGGCGCGCTCGCGCGCTCACTGTGTTCGGGGGGAGCCAGGGAGCGGGTAGGGCGGACTCGATCTCCGCCGGCTACCCGCGATGGCCCCAAAGAGAATGGGGGTCTGTGTATGTAAACACGGATCTCCGTTCTCATAGAGGGGGAAGGGCGATGATCATAGCCTTCCTGTATATGGAAGCCGTGATCATCCCCTTTCCCCAGCCAGGGCAGCACACATACAGTTAGAACACGCCCAGGGAACACAGTTAACCCTTAGAGTGCCCCCTGCAGGTTAACCCCTTCACTGCCAATGGCATTTACACAGTAATCAGTGCATTTTTAAAGCACTGATCGCTGTATAAATGCCAATGGTCCCAAAAAAGTGTCAAAAGTGTCCGACATGTCCACTGCAATATCGCAGTACCGCTAAAAATCGCAGATCGCCGCCATTACTAGTAAAAAAAAAAACCCCCAGAAATGAATTCTCATCATCCATAAACGCGGCACCTTTATGCAAACCAATCAATAAACGCTGATTGCGATTTTTTTTTACCAAAAATATGAGGAAGAATATAAATCGGCCAAAACCGATGAAAAAAATGTATTTTTATATATATATATTTTTTGGATTTGTATTTTAGCAAAAAGTAAGAAATTTGGGTTTTTTTGCAACATTGTCGCTCTTCTTTTGTTTATAGCGGCGATCAAAAATGACGCAGAGGTGATCAAATACCACCAAAAGAAAGCCCTATTTGTGGGAAAAAAGGACGCATATTTTGTTTGGGTACAACGTCGCACGACCGCGCAATTGTCAGTTAAAGCAACGCAGTGCCGAATCGCAAAAAGTGCTCTGGTCCTAACGTGGGAAATCCTTCCGGGGCAGAAGTGGTTAAACATCATAGGAAAAAAGACAATGCACTCCTTTGGCAGTGCTAAAATACTTGCATTGCAGGTACCTCTGCATTTTTAGTCATCCTACAGGCAGCCTTACAGAAGGAGGTACAAAAACCTGCTCAAAGCCTCATCCTCATCGGCATCTTCCTTTTAGGGATTTGGCAAAGTAACGGTTATTTGTTTGCTAGGTGAGAGAAACCACTGCTAAGGAATACTACCACAGCAATATCTCACATCAGAGCACCACCACACAGGTGATTTCATTAGACAGAGCCTCCAACACAGAAAGAAAAACCTTGCTAAGGCTCGATCACATCTATGCATTTTGCTTTTCAGCGTTTTTGCAGTGCTTTTTGCCATCGCTCCCAACTGTCCCGGATTTTGAGGGACTGTCCCTGATTTGCAACAATGTCCCTCTGTCCGCTCTTCATTTGTCCCTCATGTTGGACTGATGCATATACCTATATACAAAAAGCACTATTTATCTATCAAAAGGTGTTTTACAATGCTAAACCTTTCATCCAATTTCTAAATTGCTGCATTTGTACATTTAAAAAGCCAAAATAAAGGAATACTGTTGGCAAAAAAAGCACTTGTGGGATTAACTATTAATTTTTTTTGTATAATTCTCCTTTAAGGGGGCGTGGCAGGGGGTGTGTCCTATGCATGAATACTTTTGCTAATAGGTGTCCCTCATTCCCATCTCAGAAAGTTGGGAGGTATGCTTTTTGCTGTGCTTTCCGCGTGTTTTTACCATGTTTTTACCACGATTTTGCCAAAATTTTGCTGCGATTTGTTTTTTAATTTTTTTTTTTTTGGGGGGGGGGGATTTTGTTGCTAGGCAGATTTAAAAATTCAAATTGCGGCAAAATTGCGGTAAAAACGAAGCACTTGCGTTTTTCTTGCATGTCCACTGAAGTCTATTAAATGCAAAACACTGCATTTTGCGGTGGAAAAAAAGTCATCGACATTTTCCAAAAACGCAGAGGCAGAAAAATGCATTGATGTGAACATGTTCCATAGGAACCCATGTTGACAAAATTCCCTGCATTTCTGCAAAATGCATCAAAAATTTGTGTGAATGGAGCCTAAGCCCTGGTTCACATTGATTGCTACTTTGAAACCGCTGCTACTTCACTTCATATTTTAAAGTAGCAATGTCAGCGCGATTACAGGTGCTACTTGATAGACATCTGTGTGGCTTTATACACAGATGTCTATTGAAATCGCACCTGAAATCGGCAAAAGTAGTGCAGGAACTACTTTTGCAAATCAGTGCGGCGCTGAAAATTTGGTTTCTAATGTTTTTGGCTCTATACACCACCACAATGGATTTGAAGTGAAACTAACAAGATGTGCTTTAACTGCAGACTTTCAGCTTTAATTTGAGGGTATTTATATCCAAATCAGGTGAACGGTGTAGGAATTACAACAGTTTGTATATGTGCCTCCCACTTTTTAAGGGACCAAAAGTAATGGGACAGATTAACAATCATCAATCAAACTTTCACTTTTTAATACTTGGTTGCAAATCCTTTGCAGTCAATTACAGCCTGAAGTCTGGAATGCATAGACATCACCAGACGCTGGGTTTCATCCCTGGTGATGCTCTGCCAGGCCTCTACTGCAACTGTCTTCAGTTCCTGCTTGTTTTTGGGGCATTTTCCCTTCAGTTTTGTCTTCAACAAGTGAAATGCATGCTCAATCGGATTCAGGCCAGGTAATTGACTTGGCCATTGCATAACATTCCACTTCTTTCCCTTAAAAAACTCTGGTTGCTTTCGCAGTATGCTTTGGGTCATTGTCCATCGGCACTGTGAAGCGTCGCCCAATGAGTTCTGAAGCATTTGGCTGAATATGAGCAGATAATATTGCCCGAAACACTTCAGAATTCATCCTGCTGCTTTGTCAGCAGTCACATCATCAATAAATACAAGAGAACCAGTTCCATTGGCAGCCATACATGCCCACGCCATGACACTACCACCACCATGCTTCACTGATGAGGTGGTATGCTATGGATCATGAGCAGTTCCTTTCCTTCTCCATACTCTTCTCTTCCCATCACTCTGGTACAAGTTGATCTTGGTCTCATCTGTCCATAGGATGTTGTTCCAGAACTGTGAAGGCTTTTTTAGATGTTGTTTGCCAAACTCTAATCTGGCCTTCATGTTTTTGAGGCTCACCAATGGTTTACATCTTGTGGTGAACCCTCTGTATTCACTCTGGTGAAGTCTTCTCTTGATTGTTGACTTTGACACACATACACCTACCTCCTGGAGAGTGTTCTTGATCTGGCCAACTGTTGTGAAAGGTGTTTTCTTCACCAGGGAAAGAATTCTTTGATCATCCACCACAGTTGTTTTCCGTGGTCTTCCAGGTCTTTTGGTGTTGCTGAGCTCACCAGTGCGTTCTTTCTTTTTAAGGATGTTCCAAACAGTTGATTTGGTCACACCTAATGTTTTTGCTATCTTTCTGTTGGGTTTGTTTTGTTTTTTCAGCCTAATGATGGCTTGCTTCACTGATGGTGACAGCTCTTTGGATCTCATATTGAGAGTTGACAGCAACAGATTCCAAATGCAAATAGCACACTTGAAATTAACTCTGGATCTTTTATCTGCTCCCTGTAAATGGGATAATGAGGGAATAACACACACCTTGCCATGGAACAACTGAGCAGCCAATTGTCCCATTACTTTTGTCCATTAAAAAGTGGGAGGCACATATACAAACTGTTGTAATTCCTACACCGTTCACCTGATTTGGATGTAAATACCCTCAAATTAAAGCTGAAAGCCTGCAGTTAAAGCACATCTTGTTTGTTTCATTTCAAATCCATTGTGGTGGTGTATAGAGCCAAAAAGATTAGAATTGTGTCAATGTCCCAATATTTATGGACCTGACTGTATAAGAGAAGACATAAATCCGTTGGGGTTACAAATTCAAACTTTTCCCACTATAAAAAATCCAACTGAAGATTTTAAAAAATCCTGTAAACAGACACTTGTAGTAAAGCGCTAATGCTATTGTTAGTCCTACAATACAATAGTGACATGGAAGCCCCTGATAAAGAGATTGATGCTTTAAATTTGGAGTATCAGTCTGTTTTTGAACACTCTAGTTTTTGCACCAAATGGAAAGAAATCAAAAAGTGTCTAGAGACTCTTAACAAAGAGATTGTGGTTAAGAAGCAGAAAAAACTCTCCATGGATGGACAGGCTGGCCTTTTCTCAAGGATATGCTTATAAATGGGAAAATAAGAGAGGTAGTAGAAATCCTAATAGAAGACAACCTGGGACACCCTGTGTGTATGAAACCACAGAGTCTGATTCATCTCTTTCTATGTTTTCCCTTCCGCAGGCATCGGGTCGAAGATCCGAAGATCAGGCGTCTCGTTCTGACAAGCGCACTTGTGGTGGTGGGTATTTTCCTTCAGATCCCAAGGGTAAAAGGCATCCAGGTTCTTAATCTCAAACGGGTGATGTAGATACAGGTATTAACCAGTTCCACACCGCCTACCGCATATTTACGGCGGCAGTGTGGACGCTGGCCGCAAATCGCCGTAAAAAGGCGGCGATCTGCGTATGGCCGCTAGGGGGCGCGCGCCCGTCCGCACTCCTGAGGAGTGTGCCCGCGGCTCGGGCGGCCACAGGCAAAGAACGGGGAACTGCCGATGTAAACATGGCGGTTCCCCATTCTGACAGTACGGGCATGGGAGATCTACTGATCCCTGTCACTGGGATCAGTTAGATCTCTCATGCCCATGGTAGCCCAACCCCCCCCCCCCCCACAGTTAGAACACACCCAGGGAACACACTTAACCCCTAGATCTCCCCCTGCAAGTTAACCCCTTCCCTGCCAACGACATTTACACAGTAATCAGTGGACATTTAAATTTCTGATCGCTGTATAAATGTCATTGGTCCCAAAAAAGTGTCAAAAATGTCCGACATGTCCGCTGCAATATCGCAGTACCGCTAAAAATCGCAGATCGCCGCCATTACTAGTAAAAAATAAATAAATAAATAAATAAAAACCCCAGAAATGAATTCTCACCATCCGTAGACGCAGCCATTTTTGCGCAAACCAATCAATAAGCGCCGATTGCAATTTTTTTTATCACAAATATAAGGAAGAATATAAGTCGGACAAAACCGATGAAAAAAATTTGGGTTTTTTTGCAAAATGGTCGCTCTTCTTTTGTTTATAGTGGCGATCAGAAATGACGCAGAGGGGATCAAATACCACCAAAAGAAAGCTCTATTTGTGGGGAAAACAGGACGCAAAACTTGTTTGGGTACAACATTGCACGACCGCGC
>BLSH010465320.1:208317-225344 GCA_018402905.1 Glandirana rugosa
TCCCCCCCCCCCCCCCCCACTCCCCTGAAGATGGAACCAAGGCAGGCACAGCAGAGTTTAACATTGTTGCAAGGAACACCAAGCACAGCAGGTCACGTCATCGGATACAAAGCGGTTTGCAAAGCCCAAGACCCACACCTGGTGTGGTGAGTAAAACCTGTAACTGTCTGAGATTGTATTATGACCGTGCAATTTGCAAATGTATATAGGTATAATGATCTGTGCGTGAAAGTACCGAGGGGAGCCCCCCATGAGGCTGCATTGATTGACATTGGTGAGGCTGCATTTGATGGGCACAGATGAGGCTGCATTTGATGGTGCTGGTGAGGCTGCATTTGATGGACACAGGTGAGGCTGCATTTGATGGGCAGAGGTGAGGCTGCATTTGATGGGCGCTGGTGAGGCTGCATTTGATGGGCACAAGTGAGGCTGCATTTGATGGGTGCTGTTGAGGCTGCATTTATGGGCACTGGTAGGTGGGGTTTACATGGGCATGGCAAAGGGGATGGAGTCAGAGGTGGAGCCAAGGAGGCGGCAAAATGAGGTTTCACCTAGGGTGTCAAAAATCCTTGCACCAGCCCTGTTGGGACCTCACAACCTGCTGACAATAAGCAGGTGCTCTGGTCTGGGTGATGGAAGGTCTGTTTAAGAAGAGCTGACTGCTGTGGATAGGGGCTCCTGCAGATTCCTCAGTTCCCAACACTGACTGTGGTCCATCTCCATTCTCAGGCTGGGTCTCCAAGGTGTGGGAACCTCCTGTCTCCCATTCTTCTCCTTCTGAGCTATCACTAGGGGATGACCACTCCACCAGTCTCTCCGGGGATCCGAATTCAGCCTGCAATCTGGGGGATCCCCAAACAATGGCCCTGTCCTCAGCTCACCTGAGGGCCCACACCCCTCCAACACTGGCCCATGTTGGACTAGGACTGCTAACGACACAGAGGCAGCTGGCATTTCAGGGACTTTAACTGGTTCCTGCAGGGCAGTACTCACAGTCACCATGTTCCCGACCAGGCCACAAGCCATCACAGTCTTCTCTCTCCCGATGTCTTCTTTCTTCGTGGGTGAGTCACCAGGCCTCGACTCGGCTCTGCCTTTAGGGAATGATTCCAAGTCCTCTCTGGCCTTCCGGGACTTCCGTAGCTGCACATGGCACAGTTCCGAGCGCAGGTCCACGTTGTAGTGGATGCAAGCTGGGCGAGCGGGCCGTCACAGTGACCACACCGGACCCAGGGGCACCAACCACCGCGGTTGGTATCTGGCACTCTGGACACAGCAGGCACAGTCGCTCTGTTCCTTCAATCATCCCGAGGGTGAATCCCCCACAATGCTCCAGCCAGACATCGGTGTCCACAAGTGTCCGCTCCTGCAGATCAGGCAACTCTCCAGTCCATCATGAATGCCGCTGCCAGACTCATCCACCTTACAAACCGCTCAACGTCTGCCACCCCCCCTCTGCCAATCCCTCCATTGACTGCCACTCGCCCAACGAATTCAATTTAAAATACTATCAGCTACAAAGCCATCCACAACTCTGCTCCCAGCTACATCACCAACCTTGTCTCAAAATACCAACCTAACCGTCCTCTTCGCTCCTCCCAAGACCTCCTGCTCTCCAGCTCCCTCATCACCTCCTCTCATACTCGCATCCAAGACTTCTCCCGAGCCTCTCCTATCCTCTGGAACTCCCTACCCCAATCGGTCAGAATGTCCCCAAATCTATCCACCTTCAAGCGAAAACTTTTCTCTTCAGGGAAGCCTATCCTGCCACCACCTAATAACTACACTCCTTTTTTCTCAATCAGCTCATCCCCCGCAGTTTACTGCCCTTTTGTATCATTTAACCCTCCCTCCTAGATTGTAAGCTCTAACGAGCAGGGTCCTCTGATTCCTCCTGTATTGAATTGTATTGTAATTGTACTGTCTGCCCTAATATTGTAAAGTGCTGCGCAAACTGTCGGCGCTATATAAATCCTGTATAATAATAATAATAATAATAACCAGGTCAGGGCTGGGTATACACGTCCACCCTCCGCCATCTTACTCTGCTGCCTCATAATGTCTGCTGCTAGCAGGGAACGCTGGGTCTCCGCCAGGGTGTGACACCGCCCCCCTCACTTCCAGACAGGCTGGCGTCTGCAAAACTGAAAGGCAGGCCCCTCCCTGGACACGCTGATGTAACCCCTTGTTAGACAAACTGAAGTTTGCAGGCATGCTGATACTAGCAGGACTTGTCCAAGCAACTGACCAAGTAGACAGTTCCAGGCACTTTACTGTTTAAAACAGGAGTTTGGAGCAAAAGTTCAGGAGGTACAGCATTAGCAGAATGCTGGACATATTTGTAACCCATAATGGAACGCCCAGTAATAGTAGAAAGCTGGACGTATTTGTAATCCAGGGGCGTGATCGCCCGCTGTGGTTTCCACAGGCGACAGCACATGGTAACAGATACTGATTTGCAAATATTAACACAAGTGTCCAACCCAGCACCGGTTGGGGCAACTGGGCAAGCAGGTAGCAATAATTAGCAATTGCTCCCGCTGGTCGCTATGGACCATGGCACTTGTTATGGTAACACTGGATAGCAGGCAGAGCACACAAGTCCTTCCCCTGTGTTCAATTCCTCAATGGTGGCAGAACAAACCACAGTTCCCCGGGTCAATCAACTTTGGTTGCTAGGAGCAATGGCTGGCAGGTTACCTGTGAACAGGTGGTCCCGGAACGAGCTCCCAAATGTAGCGGTACCCCCGTAGTGGCTTCTGAATTATGTGGCCCACCTGTCACCCTGCCCAGCCTGGCATTCACTTCTCAGACACTCCAAGACGATAAACAGTCCATGAGCTATGTTTTTGTGTTTTATCGAGGTAATAGAACTTGGATGGGGTAAGGGAAATATGGAATGCCCAGTGAAAACAGTAGAAATTTGGTTGGGACAAACTATGCACAGTCCAGAAGATTCGCTCCATTTCTCTTCCTGCACATCGCTTGCTCTCTAATCTTCCAGGAGTAACAAGCACATAGTGGTTTAGGCCAGACACTGGCTCAGCCAGGCCTTAGCAGATGCCTTTTGCAGACAGGGACCGCGGGCCCCTATAGTGTAGCAAATAGAAAGTCTCTGGTGCTAGCTGTCCTACCGATGGACTACTGATCCCAGTCAGCCCCTGCCAGCCCTCCTGGCTGCAGCTGCCCGACTCCACTGCCCATGACACTACAGTCCACTCCACTGGCTCTGTGCCCATCCCAGACTGCATGCTCCCAGTCCTCTCAGGAGCGCCTCCCCAGTCCTCCTGACTGTGCATGTCACTCACAAGTCCTCCTGGCTGCAACCGGTGAATCCCTCCTGGAGACTTGCTCCGCAGTACTAGCTCCTGCTGTCCATGCCTGCTCCTCCTGTGCCTCCTGTCCAGAACCATCACGATTTATTGAAGGGCTCGGTCCAGCACCCGAACCCAGGCCAAAGGTCACCCCCCAGACTGGGGAGCTCCCTCAAAGGCCCCAACAGCCTAGTACTCCATCTCCAGTTCTTCCACCCGATGACTCCCAGCTGGGCTGACCCTGCGTATTTAAGGAGGCCTGCCCCCTGCCAATCCAAGCTGGGGATTGGTCAGGGCTCCCTAAAACATCCCAGGTGGCTACACCTCCCCCCACCACCTCTCTCCCTAGAAAACTCCAGAAGCTTCTGGAAAGAGAAGTGGGAGGTCCTGATGACACCACCTGTGAGTCACCCAAAACTATATAAAAACTATAAAATGTTTTATATTGTTTACTCAAAACGATATAAAACATATATAGGCATACATCTCCTGTGATCATTCAATATTATCCTATCATATACTGTTAAGTAAAGGTGCTCTAAGACTGGTAGTTACTAATCAACTGTCTTGTTCAAATGATTCTCATTAAACGATGCAGCTTGGTTTTTGTCAGTGGGTGGATCCTTTTCCCTTTCCACGCCCAATAGGCTGGAATGGAGAACTAAACATTGAAATAATTATAATGATCATGACTACCATTTAGGAATTTACAGGGCGTTGGTAGTAATGGGCCATTTTTCCTTTGTTCCAAATAATGCTAGAATTACATAGTGAAACAGATTCTTTCAACTAAAATTTTACTAATATTTAAAAAGTGTCTCTACATGTCACCGAAATAATCATCATGTAGAATATCCTTGTGTTCAAAACAGTACAATTCTCTTCACTCGCTCTTCTCCCTCTGGCTGGTTTTAGAACCGGTGACCCGTACACGTCAGTTCTAACCTTGCCTTTATGGAAGGATCGGCCTGGATTAGCCTTATACTCGGCGTATCTTATTGAACACCGAGGAAAGTCATGGGTATCACACAAAAAAATACACAGGTGATAAATCACAGTGATAATGGTCCGCACTTACCAACCGGAACATATCACACAAACAAATTATCTTATCACTCTAGCGATAGTAAGAGAGGCACAATAAAAAGAGATTTCGATACAGTGAGATGTCCAACCAACCTTCTTTCCCGGAAAGAAATCAGGACTATATATTTCCCAGAAATATATGGTGTCTCCCTGAGACACAAAATAGTGTTTCCCCGAAACACCAAATAAAGGGATTATTATGACTATGTTTCCCAGAACCATAGGGTGTCTCCCGGAGATACAAAATAATCCCCCCTAGCCAGCTAGAATTTATGTGCAGCGCCTCTCCCCGTTAATGTGCCGCACTATCCAGTCCCAGAGTGGGTCATGGTGTGTACACCAAAAAGCACTTTTACTCGGAAGCTTGGTCAGCTCTTCAGATAATCAAAATGTATATCTTACCCGGGAATCTGAAGATGACCTTCTGATCTCAGTGGGACCTCCAAAGATTGTTGGGGTGTCAGCGAGGTGCGCTGTGCTGACTGGCTTGGACCGTCTCAGTATATCTTTTAAGGATCCATGGAGAATAACTTTAGCGTAGGGAAATAACGCACACACACAGATTATACGCCAAAATCATTCTGAGCTTTAATTCCGTAGATCTGACATTTTATACCAAACTGTGAAGGGCGTTGCAAAGTTAATGATATTCTAAAATACATGAGACTATGGGTTAGTAATTATAATAGGTGACTGAAACAATTATAATAATTGACAAAACTCCTCCTTAGGACAGGAGGGGGTTGCATTCCAACACGCCTAGCGCTATGGGTTTCACATTTAGAAGAAACAAAAGTAAATGTTTAATTGAAACTAGGAATTAAATTTTCTCTGTACGTGCAGAGCATGAAGCATGAAATGGAGGGAGAAAAGTATGAGAGATAGAAAGGAGGGGGCATCTTAAAATGTAGTCCAGAACAAGATGGCGTTCCAGTGTTTTCCCTGCCTACCCCCATAGTCTTATAAAAGCGGGGACAAACAGGGGGCGGGGACAAAGAGAGCAATGCGCGGACTGTCCCCGGAAAATGGGGACGTCTGGTCAGCTTATTGTAGACGGGGAGCAATAATAATGAGGTGTGAGATGATGACCTTGATCAACATTGCCTGGATGTTCTGCCTTTAGAGGGCTCCTTCAATCTTAAGGTCCTTGCAGGGCTGTATGCTGCTTGCTCCAGTCAGACTTGACATACTAGCTTGTCAGGAAATGATTTTCCACCACAAATGCAGCAACTGCTAGGGTTGGTAACCTGTGGTGTTTGTAGGCAGTTAGTAATAATAGCGATTGTGGTGAGATGATGACCTTGATCAACATTGCCTAAATGTCTGCTCTTAGATGGCGACTTGTCTTGACCTTTAGAGGGCTCCCTTCATCTTGAGTTCCTTACAGGGCTGAAGATATTGTCTCTCTTTTGTCCAATATCTTCACTACTTACCTAATCCCTTTACCTTACAAGCAATGGGTGGTCTGACCTGGCAACGTTCCCCATAGAAACAGAGCAAAGCAGCAGACTTAAATGAAAAACAGCATGCCACAGTGATCCCAGAGCAAGCATTGAGAAGGAGATAGGAAACGCCTAGGTGAATGCCATAAAAAGGGAAACAAACAATGACCACATAAGCATCCCTGCAAACAATGACCACATAAGCATCCCGCATGCATGAGTAGAACTCACCACCAAAATTCCCTTAAAACAATTTAAAAAGGTACCCTTAGCCATTAGTGATTATCTCAGTGCCTGAGTATGCTCCAATTGCAGTCTGAGGCTCCCGGCACCATCTTGGAAAAGGAAGGGAAGAAAAAATCCCTTATACCGCACATTAACGGAGTTTAGTGAAGGTGATGAGAGAGAAAAGCTCAGCCTGGGCTCCCGCCTGGCCACGTCACCAATGCGTTTTGTTCCACCCCCCAGAGCTTAGTCAAGGATGTGTAGTACAAGGGATCCTTTCTTCCTTTCCTACAGTGATTATAGGAGCTGGCATGAGCTCCATCCCCTCACAGGCACTCCCTCAGTGGAGCCATTCATATCACCTCCCACATTGATTGAGCCTGAGAGGCACACTAACCAACCATGGGTCACCTTGGAAAAGGGCAAGCCAGGAAACTGGCCACAGTGGCCGCATCACTTCTTGTCATCCATGCTCAGAGTGTACTCGTACTGCTGCAGCCATCTTGGACATGGTAAATGCCCACAGAAGGGAAGAAGTATATGGAATGCAAAGGGAAAATGCTGCCACTAATGCCAAAGCTTATTTAAAGCTTTCTTTGACAGGCCCACAACACCAGAATGGGGCTCCAACCATCAACTCATTTAGAGGCTGTATAGGAAGGACTTCTACCCAGAAGAGGCTGAACCTGTCTGGGGCGACAAGCGGTAAGGGATACCACGCAACTCCAGTCCTGACCAGGTGAGGACAAAGAGGGGAATGCTGTGAGCCAGGTCTGTCTTTCGTTTATAGTTAACCCATCTAATCAGGTTGCGGGGTCGGAGCCACAACCCATTGTATGCTGCCATGATGCGCCAGGAAAGTAGTGTTACTCTTTAACCACTTTAGTCTGGGAGCCATTTTTTTTTTTTTTTACACACGCGTTTAACCACTTTGCCTACCGGAACTTTTACCTCCTTCCTGCCAAGGCCAATTTTCAGCTTTCAGTGCTGTCACATTCTAAATGACCATTGCGCGGTCATGTGACACTGTACCCATATGACATTTCTATCATTTTTTTTAACACAAATAGAGCTTTCTTTTAGTGGTATTTAATCACCACTGGGGTTTTTATTTTTTGCTAAATAAACAAATACAAATCTAAAATTTTGAAAGAAAAACAAACTTTTTCATAGTGTGTTATAAAATTTTGCAAACCGGTAATTTTTCTCCTTCACTGATGGGCATTAATGGGCACTGATAGGTTGTACTAATGAGCATTGATGAGGCAGCACTGATATGCGGCACTGCTGGGCACTGATAGGTAACACTGATGAATAGGCACTGACGGACACTGATTGGCAGCACTGGGGGGCACTGTTGGGACTGCACTGATAATCAGGACATAGATAATCAGTGCTCTCTCTGATTATAAGTGTATATGTCCCTTCTCCTCTCCTCACGCTGTCAGCATGAGGAAAGGAGTGCCGACCAATGGCTTCTGTTTACATCCGTGATCAGCAGTGATTTGACACAGCTGATCACGTGGTAAAGAGCCGCTGATTGGCTCTTTACCTCAATCTGTGATCAGCAGTGTCCGGCATTCGGCAAGTGGTTAAAAAATAATTTTTGGTCATAAAACCCCCAAACGTTACATATTCTCTGAAAGCAGACACCCTAGAATAAAATGGCGGTAGTTCCAATTTTTTATGTAGTATATTAGTGCCATGGTTTATGAAAAGTTAACTTGAGAGCACACAGACACAATAAGCTAGCCAATATTTTGGTAAAATTCAAAAGACTAGGTTGCACCGAATAAATAGATACCCAACATTTCAAGCTTTAAAATTGAATACACCTGAGAGATGGCGACAGATTTCAGTACCCTACATTTTCCACAGGCGATGCTTTAACTGGTTCCCGTCCGGCTCGCGTAATGTACTGCTGCAGAGTGGCAGCGTCCCGCGAATCGCCGTCTTTAAACAGCGGCTCGGGCATGCGCGGCTAGCGGGCGCGAGCGCGCCGGCACGCTCTCATGCCTGCCACACTCTGCAGGAGTGTACCCGCGGCTAGACCCGATGTCTGCCAGTGAGCTGCAATTGCTTACCACAGAAGATAAACGGGGAACCGCCGATGTAAACATGGCGGTTCCCCGCGCTGTCAGGCGTCATGACAGAGATCTACTGATCAGTTAGATATCTGATGCCCCTGGCAGCCCAGCCCCCTCACAGTTAGAACACGCCTAGGGAACACAGTTAACTCCTAGAGCGCCCCCCCCCCCAGGTTAACCCCTTCCCTGCCAATGACATTTATACAGTAATCAGTGGATATTTCAATTTCTGATCGCTGTATAAATGTCATTGGTCCCAAAAAAATGTCCGGCGTGTCCTCTGCAATATTGCAGTCCCGATAAAAATCGCAGATTGCCTTCATTACTAGTAAAAAAAAAAATTGTAAAAACGGCAGAAATTAATTCCCATGGTTTGAAAACGCGGCAACTTTTTCGCAAACCAATCAATAAACGCCGATTGCAATTTTTTTTTTTTTTACCAAAAATATGAGGAAGAATATAAATCAGCAAAACTGATGAATAAATTAGTTTTTTTTATATTTTTTTCTTGTATTTGTATTTTAGTAAAAAGTAGGAAATATTGGTTTTTTTTTGCAAAATTGTCGCTTTTTTTTATTTATAGCGGCGATCAGAAATGACATAGAGGTGATTAAATACCACCAAAAGAAAGCTCTATTTGTGGGGGAAAAAAAGACGCGAATTTAGTTTTTGTACAACGTCGCACGACCACACAATTGTCAGTTAAAGCGACGCAGTGCCGAATCGCAAAAAGTGCTCTGGTCCTAACGTGGGAAATCCTTCTGGGGCTGAAGTGGTTAAAAATAAATTATCAGTTTAGGGCCAATTCACACTGGCAATTCAGTGCTTTGGCCGCTTTGCTTTGCTGGCTGGCTAGGGGGTAGTGTGGTGCACGATTCATCACACCGTCCGTCTTTTTTTTGTTTATGCAAACTTTATGTGAAGTATACAAAATGTACACTTCGTACACTGCAATGTTGGGCGTTGCGCTGCACTGCCTGACATTTAATGTGTTTCAGGCATTTTATCGCAGCACTCTGCAGCACAGCGTTAGGCTGCGTTGCAGTGTGAATGGAGCACATAGGTAGCAATAGTTTCCTGTGCGTCCCTGCAGTGACAGAAGTTTTACACCGCGGTAAAACGTCTGTCACCACACATAGTGTGAATTGGCCCTATTAACTGTGAATAATGGGCCCAGAATTATTGATCTCACTCCAATGTGCGATATACAAAATGTGCAAGGCAATCAACATTTTTGCGCATAGGCACACCCCAACACATAGATTTATGTTCATACATGCATGTATGGGGTGGGGGCTCAAAATTTTTTTTCTGGGGTGGGATTTTAAATATTTGGGAGTAATGTTAGATTTTTAACCTTATTTATTTTATTTATTAATATTGTTTTTATTACATAAGGGACAAAAAGTCCCCTTTGTGATACATATTTTAGTGACACATATACTGTATATACATATAAATATATTCGGCGCCTGAACACAGTGCATGTAAATTAAAGCAAACTTTTTTTTTTTTTTTTTTTAAGGGGACCTTTTTTTTATTTTTATTTATTTTTTTCTTTGGGGGGGGGGCGGCGCCCGGGCACCCCTATGGGCGGGCCGCCACTGATTCCACATTTATTAAGAGCACTAAAATACACTCAGCAAACGGCCAGAAAAAACTTGCATGTAAACTAATGGGTACAATGAGATGTTTCCAACCAACAAGATGGACGACCTCCGTGCGCGCCGACGTCACACAATCCAGCTCCATCCAATGAGTTTCATCATATAGACTTCATCAGGGGCGTGACTTTGTGCACATACGACACACACACACACATATATATATATACATAGTGGAAGCCGGAAATTAATGGTCTTCCCAAATGCTGCGCTCCAACTGCCGGAACTAGCCAAACCACCGAAGGCTGGAAGTGATGCCACGTCCGGCCCTATATCAAAATGCAAAAAAGTTCATAAATCAAGAGCGATAGGGGGTCTACTATTTCCAAATGGAAACTGCATGCGTCAAGTTATAACAAGAGGTGACCTAATGGAAACATCGAAATAAAAGTAAAAATTACATCAAAATTTTTAAATTATTTATAAACTACAAACGCGAACATTGGAATCTTAATAACCTTAGCGCCATCTTGTGGTTAAAAACACTCACTACTCCGCAATTAAGTTTATACATAATTCATATGTTAAGCATTTTGTTAAGAACAAACACAAATTCTAGCAGAAAAAGGGTTCATTATACAAAATTCTTACAATGTTAAGAAAACACACACATGAACTTCTATGGAAAAAAAAGGGCCTAATTACACAAAGGTTCCCTTTAACACTTTCGCTGCCAGGTCCTTATGTTGTACCAAAGGGCCAGGGCTATGGTTCGGGAGAACAGTGTCCCCAAACCGGGTGTCCCCTTCCCATAAACTCCAATGTTAAAGACTGCTAAAGTCTTTGTTGTAAGGGCCCCTTGAGACACTGGGGTCCCTTACAATAGTACTGCCTGTACCCCCCTGATGGCGGCCCTGTGCAGGGCTGCTGATAAAGCAGTACAGCCAGCCCTCCTGTACTGGGCCTAGGCCACATCAGTTCAAAGGGAGAGTCCAGCCACCCGCTGAAAAGGAGGGTCAGCTGTACCAGTGAGGTTGAAAAAAGACACAAGTCCATCACTCCAACCTATGTGTGTGCTTTTATGTCAGTATTACATTGTATATCCCTCAATGCGGTGGTCCCCTAGGTGTGCATCTAATAGTTTTTTGAAATTATCTACACTCCTGGCAGAGACCACTGCTTGTGGAAGAGAATTCCACATCCTCACTGCTCTTACCGTAAAGAAACCTCTACGCATTTTAAGGTTAAACCACCTTTCTTCAATTTTTAGTGAATGGCCGCGTGTCTTTGTGTACTCCCTTGCGTTGAATAGTTTTGTCCCTATAGTGGGGTCACCAGTACGGTATCTGTACATTGAAACCATATCCCCTCTCAAGAGTCTCTTCTCCAGAGAGAATAAGTTCAGTGCTTGTAATCTTTCCTCATAACTAAGGTCCTCCAATCCCTTAATTAGCTTTGTGGCCCTTCTCTGTACCCTTTCCAATACCTGGACATCCTTCCTGAGGACTGGTGCTCAGAACTGGACGGCATACTCCAGGTGCGGTCTCACCAGGGACTTGTATCGTGGGAGAATTATTGATTTATCCCTGAAGTTAATCCCTTTCTTGATGCCAACACTTTGTTAGCTTTGCTTGCAGCAGCTTGGCATTGCATGCCACTGCTGAGCCTGTTCTCTACTAGGATCCCTAGGTCTTTTTCCATCCTAGATTCCCCCAGAGGCTCTCCCCCTAGTGAGTAGTTTCCATTCATGTTCTTGGTACCCAGAATCCGCACCCCCATCCTCCTGCTTTGCTGCCCCCCGTGCACCCCTTTTCTATGCAGCGTTGCCAACTTCCCTCCAACTCAGTATTGAACCCTATAGCCTAAGACTGGGATGCCATTAAAGTTTGTGTGTGTGTAAAGGCAGGTGTCCCAATACTTTTAACAATATAGTGTCGTTGTTGATACTTTCTTATAAATTCTGAATCTACCTCTTTCACCTTTCTATATTTCTCCTAGAACAAGGAAGAAGATGGTGCTTTTCTGTGGTCTGGTCAATGCCGGCACAAAGGAGTCGGGTAAGTATGGGGAAGACCTCCGTATTCTGGTATAAGGGTTTGTGGGAATTGGGACAACTCCAAAGAGACCATTAAAGCAGGGCTCTAGGCAAAAACTAAATATAAATCATATAAGGGAGCCCACCCAGTCATGGAGTGTAAATAGTTCTGTCACTTAGCACAGTCCTGTCCAGCAGGCAAGGAGACTTGATTTTAATCTGCTACAGTTCATGGACACTTACAGGTCTTTTCCCTCCCCCGGTGACTGGACAGTAAAAGGAGACACAGTAAACTAAATAGCTCATCTATCTGTCACTCTTCTCTCTCCTTCTATCAACATGCTCCTTGCCCTGCTTCCCACTGCAAGGTTTAAATGCTCATCCTAAGGATTATAATTCATGTCACTCAAGTGAAAGTACCTCCTTGTGCTGCTTCTCCCTCCCCCAGCCCGGGCCCTACTGTACAGGGACTGCTATAATTAAAAATAATACACTGTAGAAGGTAATAATGAATGCAGAACATTAATTTGTGTCTTTTTATATCTGCCTGGAATTCAGCTTTGTGGGGGTAATGCAGCTTTTGGGACATAGTTCTGGCGGTATCACTGTACTAATGAGTCTAGTGCCAAAAAACATGTAACCACTGGGCCATTTTTGGTAAGAGTGTTGACACATGTGACAGATTCAAAGAGTTCCTATTTGTGACAACTTTCTAATATTCCGCTAAATTTCAATAAAAATATTGCCATTTTGGGGTAAGGAAACTGTTCATATATAAGTCCAATGCCCTGATTTAGTCTTATTTAGCCCAAGTTATTTACCTCCCCTTCACTGGTTATTAGGACGCTGTCGGCCATCCAGTGTCACTGGTTTCTAGGATGCTGTTGGCTGCACAATTTCATTGGTTGCTAGGATGCTGTCAGCTGCACAGCATTATTGGTTGTTAGGATGCTATTGGTCGCACGGCATCATTGGTTGCTAGGATGCTGTCAGCTGCACAGCATTATTGGTTGCTAGGATGCTATCAGCCGCACGGCATCATCGGTTGCTAGATGCTGTCGGCTGCACAGCATCATTATTTGCTAGAATGCAATCGACTGCATGGTGTCAGTGGTTGGTAGGATGCTGTAAGCTGCAAGGTGTCATTGGTTGCTAGGATGCTGTCAGGCAGCACAGCATCATTAGTTGCTAGAATTCAATTGACTGCACAGAGTCAGTGGTTGCTAGGATGCTGTAAGCTACACAGTGTCATTGGTTGCTAGGATGTTGTCAGCAGCACAGTGTCATTGATTGCTAGGATAAAACCAGTGGCGCTGAACATGATCCACTTGGTTAATGTGGCACACAGAACAAGTTTCCTGTACCATTATAATTGCTCAAGAAGTTTAGTTACATTGTTTTATAGCATTGGACATTAGCAACGGACTGGTAAAAAAGGAAACTGTTGGTAAATAAGTCCAACTGCATTCTGTTAACCTCCATTAACTTGTTGCTAGGATGCTGTTGGCTGCACACTGTCATTAGTTGCCAAAATACTGTTTGGCTGCACAGGGTCATTGGTTGCTAGGAGGCTCTCAACTGCATAGCACCACTGGTAGCTAAGATGCTGTTGGCTGCATGGTGTCACTGGTTGCTCAGATGCTGTCAGCTGCATAGTGTCCTTGGTTGCTAGGATGCTGTAAGCTGCATGGTGTCACTGGTTGCTAGGATGCTGTCATCTGCACAATGTCATTAGTTGCTAGGATGCAGCCAATGACGCTGAACATAATCCTCTTAGTCAATGTGGCACACACCACCTGCACTAGTTTCCTGTACCATTATAATGGCCCAAGAAGTTTTGTTATTTCCCTTATTGTTTTAAACATTAGAAATTAGCAATAGATTGCTAAAAATAAGAAACAAATCAGTAAATAAGTCCAATGTTTAATTTAACCTCAGATATTTACCTCCATTCATTGATTGCTAGGACACTGTCAGCAGCACAGATTAATGGGTCACTAGGAGAGTTGAGCGAACCCGGACTGTAAAGTTCGGGTCCGTATCGGACTTTGGGGTGTCCGTACTCCGAACCCAGACATTTGCAAAAAAGTCCGGGTTTGGTATTTGGGTATTTTGTGCGCCTTTTCTATAGCTGCAGGGTCGCCAATCAACAAGCGTTTTACTTGTTTGCCCTTAGAAGCCATCACAGCCATGCCTACTAATGGCATGGCTGTGATTGGCCAGTGCATCATGTGACCCAGACTATTTTTAGCGCCTGTTGAATAGCTGCAGGGCAGCCAATCAACAAGCGTTTCACTCGTTTGCCCTTAGAAGCCATCACAGACATGCCTACTAATGGCATGGCAGTGATAGGCTAGTGCATCATGTGACCCAGCCTCTAAATGAGCTGGAGTCACGTATGCCGCGTGTCACATCATCTCAGGCTAGTGTAGGGAGAGGATGCTGCCGGCACTGTGAGGGACAGATTGCCAATCTAATATTATCTCATCCTGCATTACAGACAGATTCCTAGCGCTGCTGTGAGGGGAAAGCTTAGCGTTCTAAAACCATCTGATACTGGACTAGGTACAGTTTACTGGTGCTGTGAGTGACAGATTATTGTTCTAAAATCATCTCCTAGTGCTATAGGCAGAGGTTCCTGCTGGTGCTGTGAGGGACAGATTATTGTTCTAAAATCATCTCCTAGTTCTATAGGGAGAGGTTCCTACTGGTGCTGTGAGGGACAGATTATTGTTCTAAAATCATCTCCTAGTTCTATAGGGAGAGGTTCCTGCTGGTGCTGTAAGGGACAGATTTTTGTTCTAAAATCATCTCCTTGTTCTATAGGGAGAGGTGCCTGCTAGTGCTGTGTAGGACAGATTATTGTTCTAAAATCATCTCCTAGTTCTATAGGGAGAGGTTCCTGCTGGTGCGGTGAGGGACAGATTATTGTTCTAAAATCATCACATACTGTTATAGGAAGAGGTTCCTGCTGGTGCTGTAAGGGACAGATTATTGTTCTAAAATCATCTCCTACTGCTATAGGGAAAGGTTCCTGCTGGTGCTGCAAGGGACAGATTATTGTTCGAAAATCATGTCCTAGTTCTATAGGGAGAGGTTCCTGCTGGTGCTGTGAGGGACAGATTATTGTTCTAAAATCATCTCCCAGTGCTATAGGGAGAGGTTCCTGCTGGTGCTGTGAGGGACATATTATTGTTCTAAAATCATCTCCTTGTTCTATAGGGAGAGGTTCCTGCTGGTGCTGTGAGGGACAGAATATTGTTCTAAAATCATCTCCTAGTTCTATAGGGAAAGGTTCCTGCTGGTACTGTAAGGGACAGATTATTGTTCTAAAATCATCTCCTACTGCTATAGGGAAAGGTTCCAGCCGGTGCTGTAAATTACAGATTATTGTTTGAAAATCATCTCCTAGTTCTATAGGGAGAGGTTCCTGCTGGTGCTGTGAGGGACAGATTATTGTTCTAAAATCATCACATACTGCTATAGGGAGAGGTTCCTGGTGGTGCTGTAAGGGACAGATTATTGTTCTAAAATCATCCCCTAGTTCTATAGGGAGAGGTTCCTGCTGGTGCTGTGAGGGACAGAATATTGTTCTAAAATCATATAATACTGGTGTAGGGAGAGGTTCCTGCCGCTGGTGTGAGCGGTGCATTTCTTGCACAAAAATAAAAAAAGTGTGTCTACGTTGCTGTTTTCCAAAAAAAAAGAATTTATTATTATTCTTTTTTGTATTAATAAATAGTGCTACATAGTACATTTGCGGGCAGAATGAGGAGAGCGTCAAATAAGGGACGTGGTCGTAGTGCTGCTGGTGTTGGTGGTGTTGGTGAATCTCCTGTTGCAAGGAGAGGACGTGGTCGATCTGTGCCAGCTACATGCAGAAGTGAAACACCTTCCTCAGGTGTGAGTAGCCGACAGAACCTTCAACGTTATATGGTAGGCCCGAATGCCGCTCAACGAGGCCAGAACAAGTACAGGCAATAGTAGATTGTATGGCTGACAATGCCTCCAGTTCCTTCACATTGTCTCCCACCCGGTCTCTTGATGAAAGCTCAGAGTTGGCACCTGAACCCCATGGCCATCTCTCTTTCACCTCAGCCCCTTATAAATCAGACAAGCAGTCTGAGCCCCAAGTCATGCAACAGTCTCTTATGCTTTTTGATGACTCTCCTGGTGTGCTTTCGGTGGGTGTCAGGGATACCATATGCAGGTATCCAGCAGGGATGGTCAGATCAGTTGGCTGCACTTAAAGGAATCAGGACCAGGTGTAAGGTGAAAATATAAAACTATTAGACAAATAGCACACTTTAAACACCAAACACCAGCAAACATAAATGAGCAAGTAAAAGATGAAAACACACCAAACCCCAAAATAAACACCTAACTATCTGACTAACTAAATACAAGTGAAGAAAACACACACATATACAATAAGCAAACAGGGATACCAGATAAGGGGAACAGGGAGCCAGGTACTGGGAACAGAAGGAGAGTAAGGGAGCAGGAAGCAGGTTCAGGAATCAGGTCTCTGGGTCTGGATCGCAGATCGGGGATCAGAGCAGGTCAGGTTCAGGCATGGACACAGCTTGCAGGGAAAATACCGAAGCATTGGGACAGGGAGCAAGGCGGGCTTATATAGACCCAGCAGACCCATCAGGTGCAGCTTAATGACCTGTAAGCTCAATCTCCTGGGAGACACCCGCTGGTGGCCACCAGAACTACACCATTTGGTTTTCCAAACACTGCCACCAGCAGGTGACCCAAGCAAGGACACAGGTCCTGACAGTGGGCCATACACATAGCCCTGCCCCAGAAGTGGAAGACATTGAGTGCACCGATGCCCAACCACTTCTGTTGCAGGATGAGGACATGGAAACACCAGCACAGCACGTCTCTGATGATGATGAAACACAGGTGCCAACTGCTGCAGCTTTCCACAGTGTGCAGACTGACAAGGAGGGCAGTGGTGAAGGGTGGGTGGAAGATGATGTGGAGGGGGGTGATGAGGTCCTAGACCCCACATGGAAAGAAGGTCATGCGCACAGCAAAAGAGGAAGCAGGTTGTAAAAGCGGAGCGAGCGTCCCCTAGACAGTACGCCTGCTACTACCCAACGCACCCAGGGACCTAGGAAACCAAAGGCAGCTCAAAGGCGTTCCCCGGTGTGGCAGTTCTTCAGACAATGTGCTGACGACAAGACACTAGTGGAATGCACGCTGTGCAATGATAGCCTGAA
>BLSH010465391.1:0-10347 GCA_018402905.1 Glandirana rugosa
AGATGACAGGGTGGGGTGGTAGGATGCCAGGCACAGGGAGATGATTAGGAGGAGTCAGTAGGTGGCCTCACATGCCAGATGGCATACATATCACTCAGGACTGTGTGTGTGGGGCAGCAGTCAGCAGTGATTTTTGGGCACTCTCAGGCAGGAGGTGACCTCACAGGATGTGTCAGGGTCGGTTCTGTACCTTGAGTCTCTGAAAGTCAGGCTCCCCGATGATTGTCCTCCATTACAGAGAACGTCCATTCTGGAGAGTGAATGAAGGAGCTGCTCAGCCGCTGCTCATGGCAGGAGATCCGTAGAGCCTGGCAGAAGGGGAGGAGCTGGGGGAGGGGAATACATGGAGCCATCCACTGAGGCTGAGAGCTCTGACAGTGCGGTGCTCAAGTAGTCAGTCTGCCCCTGGCTGGGGAAAACTAGCTGCGGTCTGCGGACATAAAGATGCCGGCGCTGGGGACTCCTTCCCACTTCCACACACGTAAGGCAGATAAGGCAGCTGCGAGGCCCCTGGGAGTGCGAGGCCTTAGGCGACCGCCATATTTGCCTAATTAGAGAGCCGCCCCTGAACTGGGGTTTGTAACACAGGCAGTCAGGCACACAGGTACCCAAGACAAGGCATCCACATTCCCCATTTGAACACCAGGGCAATGCTTTACGGTAAAGTTAAACTCCTGCAGGGCTAGGAACCACCTATTTACCCTTCTATTGGCCTCCTTGTTTTGAGCCATTAATTTTAAGGGCACGTGGTCCATAATCAGATTAAAGTGTCTACCCAGCAAATAGTATCGCAGGGAATCTTACGCCCACTTCACCGCTAGACACTCCTTCTCAATGGTGGCATAATTCTCTTTGTGGGATTTTAGTTTCCTGCTGAGATAAATGACTGGGTGCTCTTCCCCCAGACCTGGGACAACACTGCTCCTAAGCCTACATCTGATGCATCAGTCTGTACCACAAAGTCCTTAGTGAAGTCAGGAGAGTACAGCACTGGTTGGCTACATAAGGATTTTTTTAAAGCCTGGAAGGCTGCTTCAGCCTCCGGGGTCCATTTCACCATGTTAGACTCTTTACCTTTTGTCAGGTTAGGGGCACCGCCTGCAAAGCAAAGTGAGGAATGAATTGCTGATAGTATCCAGCAATTCCGAGGAACGCTCGGACCTGTTTCTGGCTGTTGGGGCACGGCCAACTCTTTATGGCTTCCACTTTTTTGACTTGGGGTTTTATTACTCCCCTCCCAATAGTGCACACCAAATATTTGAGCTCTTCCTGTACAATGGTACACTTTTTTGGATTGGCTGTGAACTCAGCTTCCCTTATGGAGTCTAACACGGCTTGCACTTTTGACAGATGTGAGGCCCAATCCGTACTGTGGATAATCACATCGTCCAAGTAGGCTGCAGCATACTTCTGATGGGGCCTCAGAATTTTGTACATTTTCCGATGGAATGTGGCTGGTGCATTTTGTAACCCAAACGGCATTCTTTTATATTGGAATGCCCCCTCTGGTGTTACAAATGCATTTTTCTCCTTCCCTGACTCAGCTAGGGGAATCTGCCAATAGCCCTTGGTGAGATCAAGGGTCGTCATGTATCGGGCTGTTCCCAGCCAGTCGATCAGTTCATCTATGCATGGCATGGGGTAGGTGTCAAATTTTGCAACTTTATTCAACTGCCAGAAATCGTTACAAAATCACCAGCTCCCATTGGGTTTGGGCACTAAGACAATCGGGCTGGACCAGTCACTCTGGGACTCCTCTATCACACCTAATACAAGCATTCGTTGAACTCCCCCCTCGTATTGCCTCCCGTTGGGCCTCTGGTATTCGATAGGGCTTTCGTTTTACCCTTTCACCTGGGGGTGTGATAATATCATGCACTACCCCAGATGTTTGTCCCGGCAGCTCAGAGAACACCTCTCTGTTGCGGAGCACAAACTCTTTCACCTCCTGTTTTTAGGGTTTTGATAGGGTGACTGCTATTCCAACCTCAGGAATTAAGCAATCATACTGAGTCGGTGATACCAAGATTTCTGCGACTAAGGATTCCCTATCCCTCCAGGCCTTCAACAGATTAATACGGTATATCTGTTCCGGCTTTCGCCGTCCTGGTTGTCTGACCCTGTAGTTCACCTCACTCACTTGTTCAATTATCTCATAAGGGCCCTGCCATTAGGCCAGTAATTTGCTTTTGACCGTAGGGATTAGTATCAACACCCTATCCCCCTGTGAAAAAGTAAGAGTCTTAGCCTTGCTGTGCTAACTGTGCTTGGGCCAAGTTTTCTTTGACGATTGGCATTACCTGTGCAATCCTATCTTGCATTAGAGCAACATGCTCAATCACACTCTGGTGGGGAGAACTCTCACTTTCCCAAGTTTCCTTGGCGATATCCAACAGCCCTCTTGGGTGTCTTCCATAGAGTAACTCGAAGGGCGAGAACCCGGTAGAGGATTGTGGTACTTCCCGAATAGCAAACATCAAGTATGGTAATAAACTGTCCCAATCCTTTCCATCTCGATCCACCACCTTTTTTAACATTTGTTTTAGGGTTTTGTTGAACCTTTCAACCAACCCATCTGTTTGAGGGTGATACACGGATGTACGTAATTGTGTCACTTTGAACAACTTTCACAACTCTTTCATTACCCTGGACATAAATGGGGTACCCTGGTCTGTAAGCAATTCCTTACAATTCCCCACCTGGCTGAAGACCAGAAATAGCTCTTTGGCTATCGTCTTGGCGGAGGTATTTCTAAGAGGGATCGCTTCGGGATAGCGGGTGGCATCGTCTATTATGACCAAAATGTACTGATGCCCCCTAGTGGACTTCAGTATCGGGCCTACCAAATCCATTGCAATCCTCTCAAAGGGAACCTCAATGATGGGGAGAGGTACCATTGGGTTACGGAAAGGTGCCGACCTCTGGCACACAGGGCAGGAGGAACAATAATTTTCTATTTCCTTCATGACCCCAGGCCAATAGAACCTTTGCAATACTCTCTCTCTGGTTTTCTCTGCCCCCAAATGACCTCCCAAAATGTGCCCATGGGCTAATTCCAATACCAACTTCCTATAGGGTTTGGGTACCACAAGCTGCTCAATGGTTTCATCCACCTTTTGAGCAACTCGATACAACAGATCCCTTTCCACAATAAAGTATGGGTAACTGCAGGACTGATCGGGGTTCACTAATTCACCATCTATCTTTACCACATTTTCCTGTGCCTTTATCACAGTGGGGTCCTTTACTTGTTCTGTGGCAAAATTTTCCCTGTGAACCTCTAAATCAGAGAACTCCACAGACGACATGTTTTCATTTGAAGATGTTGGTTCCTCCCCAGTTTCCCGAGCGTCTCCGGCGAACACTGACAAAGGAAAATCTGGAGGGGTCTCACCATTCTCAGAGGATACCTGGGATTCTTCTTCCTGGCCTCTGTGGGGGTTTCAGGACCATCCCAGAGTTTCCAGAATTTCGGAAAATCCCTCCCCACAATAGCATCATGTGGTAAGTGAGGCACCAATCCCACCTGATGAGCTAGATTACCTTTGGGGATCTCAAAAACCACTTTAGCCACAGGATACTCTTTGGTGTCCCCATGTACACAAATAACAGCTACTTTGTTATTCCTAGAGACCTCTGTAGTAACTAATTCAGCTTTGATCAATGTTACCAGACTACCCGAATCTAGCAACACAACATTTTTATCATTAATACACATTTTGCATAAATGTTTTTCAGTTCCCCGAGTGGCAGTGCATGCAACTGTCGCAAACAGCGACTGACGTCTGTTTCTTAGATAGTCACATTCCATAGGTTCATCCACAACTGGGCAATTGGCTGCAATATGTCCCTCTTGCCGGCAACGGTAACAAATAAACTTTTTTGCTGCTTCCTGCGACTGTGGTCACCATACATTATACAAACTTCCCACCCTCCCACACTCTCTCCACCCTCTCACTCTCTCCACCCATACCCCTTGAAGTCATCTTACCCACTGCTGGGGATGGTCTGGTCTTAGGGTGGAAAGTCCGTGAGTCCCTGGGAGAGGCGGTGAGGTTCTCTGTAGCCAAGTACCTCTCTACCAGATCCACAAGCTTGTCGGCCGTGTCCGGGTTTCCATGGTTTACCCACTTTTGGATAGCAGTAGGTAGAGATCTCAGAAACCGATCCATTACCACACATTCCACAATCTTTGGTGCTGTCAGAGTCTCTGGTTGCAGCCACTTCCTGCCCAGGTGAATGAGATTATACATTTGCGACCTGGGGGGCTTTTCAAGTTGGAAAGTCCAGTTATGCACACGCTGAGCTCGGACAGCCAGAGAGACACCCAGCCGTTCCAATATTTCTGTTTTTAGCACAATATAGTCTTTTGCTTGGTCCGGCTCTAAGTCATAATATGCTTTCTGCGATTCCCCAGCTAATAGAGGAGCCACTAGTCCAGCCCACTGCTCCTTAGGCCATTTTCTCTCTCTCCGCAGTCCTTTCAAATGTTGTCAAAAACACTTCTGAATCATCCTCTCCAGTCATTTTTGGCAGTAAGCGGCTCACACAAAATGATGTATTACTGGAACCACTGGCCTCACTGGTCTGCGGATGCTGTTGGGTTATGGCATCCATTTGCTGTTGGAGTCTCTGCTCTTGCTTCTGCAACAGATCAATTAAGCAAGCCTCAGATTGCTGGTGAGCTTGCTTCTGTGCTTCTATACTTTGCTGCACCTGTTCATTTGTACGCCTTTGCTCAAGGTTCGCTTGTTGCTGCTTAGCGTTTGCCACAGCGAGCTGTCTCAGTAACTCTTCCATGCTGGCCTTTCAAAAAAAAAAACTGCCGCATCCTCCACCACTGTAAGGGGATTAATTTGGCAGTGGGTGTGTGTGGCCCCCTGGAAGGGTTCACTACACAATTCAGGCACAGCGAGACAGCAGTTTCAGGTGAAAACAAAAAGGTAGTTTATTCTCACTAGTTACAATGAAAACAAACAGCAAAACAAAAACAAACAACCAAAATAAATCCTTGGCCACTGACTGCACAATAGGTTTCCTGTCTGTCAGCTGGGTACAGCCTACTGCTGTACCTAGCTCCTATCTCTCTCTGGAGGATACTCAGCCACACAGGCCTTACCGTGTACAGGATGTTACGCTCCCCAGTCTATGGTCACAGCACTGTTTCCAGGGTGGAGCACTCACCCATGCCTGCTGGGAACGTTTGTAGAGGCCTTAAAGCAGTTGTCTACCCAATTTTACTACTTTTACCTACAGGTAAGCCTATAATAAGGCTTACCTGTAGGCTTACCTGTAGGTAAAATGAATATCCCCTAAACCTGTACGGTTTAGGAGATATTCCCTCTCCAAAATGCTTTGCGCCGTGTATGTCTCGGCAAAGGCCTGGCAATAGGGGCGGACATTGCCTGGGAGACGGGTCCCACGTACCCAGAAGCAAGATCCGGGGGAAGATGTCTGCTCCCACAGAGCGGACCGAGCAGCCCGGTCTGATCTTCGTTTCAAGGTAAGTATTTCATAATGAGCTAGTATGCGGTGCATACTAGCTCATTATGCTATTGTCTTGCAGGCTGTCATTTTTTTTTTTTTTCAAATGGGTAGACAACCACTTTAATGACCAGCTCAACTCAGCTGGGCTCAGACCTCTACTCCTGTAAAGTTCCCAGCATTTCCCCCTAGTGGTAGAAATCCGTGTAACTCTTGACTCTTTGGCAAATGTACCTGCCATCCTGAACACAATCAGGTGATTTTACCCGCCTGCTGTCACCATATGCAAAAAGAACTAGAAGATCACCGTGTCAGAGATTTCATAGTGATCTCAGGGCTGGGAATCATGATGATTTGTTCCTGATTTCAGATCTGTCACTTGATAGTGGGGTACATACACAGATGCTCATTCATAGTTTTCAGGAGTTGCTAGTGTACATGAAGCCTTAACCACTTCTGCCCTGGAAGGTTTTACCCCCTTACTGACCAGGCCATTTTCTGTGATATGGCACTGCGTTATTTTAAATGACAATTGCGCGGTCATGTGACACTGTACCCAATCTCTGCGGTTTTTATTTTTTTGCACTATAAACAAAAAAAGAACGTCAATTATGAAAAAAAAAACAATTTTTTACCTTCTGCTATAAAACATATCCAATAAAAAATGTAAAAACTTTAATTTCTTCATCAATTTAGGCCAATATGTATTCTGCTACATATTTTTGGTAAAAAAAAATCCCAATAAGGCTATATTGATAGGTTTGCACAAAAGTTATAGCATCTACAAAATAGGTGATATAATTTTGTCAGTTTTATTTATTTATTTTTTTTTTTTACTTGTAATGCCGGTGATCAGTGACTTTTTGTGAGAATTCAACATTGCAACAGACAGATCGGACACCTAGCGGACACTTTTTTGGGAACCAGTGACATTATTACAGTGATCATTGCTAAAAATATGCACTGACATGGTATAAATGACATCAGGGGTTAACATCAGGGGCGATCAAAGGGTTAACTGTGTTCCCTAATTGTGCCTTCTTTCTGTGGGGGGGGGGGGGGTGGGCTCACTGCATGGACACTAGGGGTGTTGAATTTAATCATAGCATTGATGCATCGTGATTCTGCTGTCTGCGGTTCAGCATTGATGCTGCGACCGGCATTAATCGATTGTCATCCAGACTTGCCCCACCCCCCTTTTGGGAAAGCACTCCCAGCATGCTCAACTGTGTATTGAATCCTACATTGAATCCAGCCGGTTCACAGAGGGGCGATCTGACTTGCAGGGTGACTCTGAAGTTGCCCCGCACATCATGACTTCAGAGCGGCTTGCAGGCGACTTCTGTAATAGAAGCCAATGCAAGTCGCTGCCAAAGTCATACAGGAACCTTTTTCTAAGTTGGAGCGATTTGAGTTGCTCCTATTTAGAATGGTTCCATTGTACTGCATGGAGATGACTTGTCAGGCGACTCACCAGACCCTTTTTGCCAAATGGAAGTGGAGACTGTTGGCAGGACCGTGGAAGAAGGAGACCCTCTTCCTTTTCCTGTAATGGCTGGGGATCTGGAGGAGCTGTAAGATAGCACCCAGCTCAAGGTCAACAAACAAGAGAACATCTCTGACTCTTAACAGTGAGAGTGTACAGAACGTGGGACCTGACTTAGAGGTCAGGAGAGAGGATTTTTGTACAGAGCAATTACGAGATGTCACCCTCATTAGAGCCAGAGAAAACGTCAAGATTATGGATGGGGAACCTGTGGATCCTAATTGGGGGGTGTCTTTTCCCTACACGGCTCTTAAAAACAATTTGCTAAATCAGGTGGTAAAACATGGGGAGGACGAGGTAGCACTTTTTGGGCTAGTGGTTCCCAAAACCTATCACAGGATGGTGCTAGACTTGGCCCATGGTCATATAATGGAGGGACATCTGGCTATTGTGAAGACCAGGGAGAGAATAAACCAGAGATTTTTCTGGGATGTATGCAGATATCAGGGAATACTGTGAATCATGCCCCGAATGTCAAATATGTGCACCATAGCCCCATTTTCGCAGTCCACTTGTTCCGCTCCCCATAATTGAAGTGACTTTTGAGAGAATTGGCATGGATCTGGTGGGGCCAGTAGTAAAGTATGCCTAGGGCCACCAGCACATTCTGGTAATCTTCAACTATGCAAAATGCTATCCTGAAGCCATCCCCTTGCGGAATACCCTCGCTAAGACTATCGCCAAGGCATTTGTCCCTGTATTCAGTCATGTGGGGGATCCCAAAGGTGGTCTTAACGGATCAGGAAACCCCGTTTATGTCCAGAGTTACTAAGGAACTGTGCAAGTTATACAATATCTCCCATCTCTGTACCTCTGTCTACCACCCCCAAACAGATGGCCTTGTGGAGAGGTTTAATAAAATCCTCAAAAGTATCCTGAAAAAGGTGGTTGACAAAAATGGGAGAAATTGGGATTTTTTGCTGCCATATCACATGTTTGCCATACGAGAGGTTCCACAGGGGTCTACAGGTTTTTCTCCATTTGAACTCCTGTATAGTAGACAACCTAGGGGACTGTTAGATGTTGCAAAAGAAATGTGGGAAGGAGAGGCCACCCCGTATAGAAGCGTCATACAGCATATCTCCTTGATGCAGGATCGAATCGCAGCTGTATGGGAACATATGGGGTGAGCCCAGGAAGCCCGGGGGGGTTTGTAATCGGGATGCCAAGACCTGAACTTTCAACTCTAGGGACAGAGTGCTGGTACTAGTCCCCACTGTTGAAAGTAAATTCCTAGCAAAGTGGCAGGGTCCCTTTTGAGATTATGGAAAGGGTAGGGGAGGTAAACTACAAAGGTTATAGCCAGGGAAAAGGAAGCCAGAGCAAATCTATCTTGTTAATCTCTTAAAACCCTGAGAGGACAGAGAAACTTTATTGGCCGCCCCAAGCCCTCAAAAGGACAGGGTACCAATGACACCGGACGTCCCCATAACAGAATCATTGTCAGTGGCACAACAAAATCACATTAAAAAGTTCCTGAGTAAAAATAGAGACTTTTTGTCCCCTTTTCCCGGCCTGGCCTCAGTGATCCAGCATGACATAAATACAGAACCAGGTGTTCGTATAAAAATGTGAAGCCGTATAGAATACCTGAGGCTAGTCACAAGGCAGTTGCACAGAAAATCAAGAACATGTTAGAGTTGGATGTAATAGAGGAGTCCCACAGGATTGAGCCCCATAGTGCTGGTCCCAAAGCCCAATGCCACTAACAGGTTCTGTAATGACTTTAGAAAGCTGAATAGCATGTCCAAGTTTGATGCTCACCCGATGCCTCGTGATGACAAACTTGTGGACAGGTTGGGATATGCTTGGTACATAACAACCCTAGACCTAACTAAGGGCTTTTGGCAGATACCCCTAACAGAGCCAGCAAAGAAAAATACTGCCTTTTCCACTCCTGAGGGGTTGTTTCAGTATAAGCGCATGCCGTTTGGTCTGCATGGTGCCCCTGCATCATTCTAGAGAATGATGGACATAACGTTAAGACCACATCAACACTATGCAGCCGCTTATCTGGATGATGTGGTCATCCACAGCCTCGATTAGGAATCACATTTGCCCCAGGTATAAGCAGTAATGGATTCCCTTAGGAAAGCAGAGCTCATGGTCAACCCAAAGAAATGTGCCGTAGTCTTGGAGGATTCCAAATACCTTGGCCACATTATTGGTCGGGGGTTGGTTAAGCCACAGACCAATAAACTTGAGGCTATCCAAAAATGGCCCCAACCGCTAACTAAGAAACAAGTGCATGCATTCCTGGGTACTACAGACACTTCATTCCCGACTTTGCCACCATTGCCGCCCCTCTAACAGACCTGACGAAGGGTAGAGGGTCGGTCATGGTGAAATGGAATCCAGAGACAGAAAAGGTGTTTCAGAGGTTAAAGCAGGCCCTTTGTGTACAACTGATGCTCGTCACCCCAGACTTCTCAAAGGATTTTGTCGTGCAGACAGATGCCTCTGAGATGGGACTAGGGGCCATACTGTCCAAGATCAGAGACGGTGAGGAGCACCCGGTTGTATACCTAAGCAGAAAGCCGAACAGGCATGAGAGAAATTATGCCATTGTCTAAAAGGGGTGCTTAGCCATCAAGTGGGCCTCAGAGGCCCTAAGGTACTATCTGTTTCAGGTTTACAGTGGAGCATTGGGTGGGAAAGCTCCAGAACAACACAGATGCCCTTTCCGGGATCCACTGTATGGTTTGGACAGTTGCTCAGCCACAGGGGCTTGAGCAGAGGGGTCTATGTAACGTTATGCGAGGCGATGTGATTGATGGCTGCTATCGGTCGCCTTGCATGCATTCGTTTGGAGTGGACTAAGGTGGAATCTGGTCCAGGTTTTACCAGCCGTCTTGGCAGGTTTGGTTCTGGACCGGATTTTTTGGTTCACTGAAGTCCAGTTTCAGCTAAGGTTAAATAACCAGGAAGTGAGCAAAGGTTTGCTTTGCCTGGGACTCAGAGCGATCAGCCAGAGAATGCTGACACATTTTGTGGGTGTTTGGGATAAGCCCTACACCGCTCAGTAAGGAATGCCGATGTCCCATTAGAGCTGGAGAGGCAAGGATTTTTTTTGCTGTTTTGTTTATTTTTACTTGCAACCTTTTATCAATAAAGCTGGCTGTAAGCCAGATTTTAAGGAACTGCTGTCTGAATTGTCTTCATCCCAGGGAAGCTGATCCCCACAAGAGCTAATCCGTCACATGGCATATATATACCCAAATACAAATATGTTTGATGTTAATTAGCAATTAACAAATTGAAAAAAACTGCAGGTATTCAGAACAGGTATCCAAAAATCTATCATGCTCGTTGGCTAA
>BLSH010465423.1:5954-27175 GCA_018402905.1 Glandirana rugosa
AGGGAAAAAGAGGATGCAAGTGACTGTCTGCGAAAGTCATGAAGAGCTGCGTCTGTCAGTGAACGTAGGAGAAAAAGGGATTTTATTATAACTTACCGTAAAATCCTTTTCTCCGAGTTCACTGACAGACGCAGCACCCACCCCTCTGGGCTCTGTTTTGGTACGGCTTGTGTATGAACTGAAGAGCTATTCTGTGAGGGGGTTTGATGTAGGAAGAGAGGACGGCCCGCAAGGGAGGGGCCAGCTGATTCTTTTCCCTGCCTAGTTAACTCCTAGTAGGACAAACATAAAACCCCACAAAGTCATGAAGAGCTGCGTCTGTCAGTGAACGTAGGAGAAAAAACTATTTGAAAAGAAAAAGGAAAAGAAGAAGAGGAGCAGAAGAGGTAAGGAGGAGAAAGGAAGAGAGGGGAGGAGGAAGTAAAGGGAAGGGGGGAGGTGGATACCATGAGAAGATCCCGGGCAAGATAGAGACCTCAAACATTAGTGGAGATATAGGAGTTAAAGTCAGAAGAATATCTGAAATGAAACCATACTGTCCACATAAGTTTGTGTGATTCAGATTTATCCTCATCCCATACGATCATACATTCCACAAGCTCAATCTTCTCCAATTCACAAGACCATTCAGCCATTGATGGAGCCTCTATCTGGCTCCAATGCCACAGATGCCATTGTATTTCTTGCAAGGTGTACTTAATTGTCACCTAGAAATACATTTCTAAAATAAGACAGCGCCAAGTATAATGATAATAATAATAATAACTATAATAATAATAGTAGCTACAACAAATGAAAAAAAAAAAATTTAGATTGTAAGCTCTAACTAGCAGTGCCCTCTGATCCCTCTACTACTGAATTCTATTTAACTGTACTGATTGCTTCCATTTCATAAAACACTGCACAAACTGTTGCCACTATATAAATCCTCAATAATAATAATATATGTTTTTTTTCCAACAATTTTTATTGAAAATTTGAGGGAAAAAACATAAAAGTTTCCAATGCACACAAAAATATAGCAGTATGCTATAGATATTCCTCAAAATACAAAGGATATTGAAGGTGAAACATAAAGGTATATTCTAGCAAGCATACTTAAGAGACTTAGCTTGATGAACATCCACAAGATAATCAACAAAGATCAACAAAAATCACAAAAAAGAGAAGTAGGCATATTCAAGTTTCCCAGTTACTCTTTTAAACACAATATGGAAAGAGAGAGATGGAAACTGAGATAACATGACCATAAATCCATCATATACAGTATATCTCTATATTTTGTGAAATAATGGAGATAAGAGGGCGTACCAATGGGCCAAAGCAACAATAAAATACAGTATGTTTTATTAATAAAGTATGTTTCTTCTGTTTGTATGAAAGGTTAGGATTAGGTTTAGGATCAGTTTCCTCAGTTCTTCTGTATTTAACTTCAAGTTCCCAGGCAACAAGGTGCCATTTTTTTTGCACAAGAACCGTACCAGGATACTTGAAAGGCACTTCCCAAACCTCCATTTAATTGCCATTTAAAGACCTTTGCACCTATTAAGCAAATTACCACAACCATCTTATATTGTATGTAAATTCAAAACATTTTATTCTTAGTTGTAGATATAGTAGGAAATGGTTAGGATTCCTGTCAGGTTTATTTTTGCAGTTTGTGTCCCAAATGGACAGGTGAATATCCTCAATAAGAATAGCAATAAATTAAGTGCTATAATGAAAACAATGTGCAAAATAAGCAAATAAAAAGGTAAAAGTGCTTGTGCTAGGGTGCAATATAGTCCCAAATAATACATTTCCAATCCAATGTGTAAAGGTTGTGTAAAGGATGGGGGAGGTGAATCTTCTCAATCAATACTACAGAGCAGATAGTCCTCAATAGCTTGAACTATAGATCACCACAGAAAACCGTGCTCCCTCCACCGGGTGAAATGAAGGCTCACCTCAAATGTTGACCCCACCAAGCCAAATCACACATAAAGGAGAGAGTGTTATCCAGCAGTACCAGTACAGGTCCAGGTATGGGGGGCTCCGCTACAGGTCCCTCCAGTCACACAGCGGAGACTCTTCCACACGACCCCCGGTGTCTGGCTCACGCCAAGCAAATCTGCCTGGGCCAGATCAGTAAGGAAGAGGTTTTTCCATACCCAGAGATCAGTAAAGAGGAGTTGGAAGAAATTAACCAGCTTGTAGGCCCAGTGAAGAAGCTCTTTGGTGAAGAAGAGCCACTGGATATCCATCTGTTAATCTTTGGTACTGCTGGATAACACTGTCTCATTTATGTGGGATTTGGCCCGGTGGGGGTCAACCTTTGAGGTGAGCCTTCATTTTACCCGGTAGAGGAAATACAGTTTTCTGTGGTGATCTATAGTTCAAGCTATTGAAGACTATCTGCTCTCTAGGGTTGATCGAGAAGATTCACTTCCCCCGTCCTTTACACATTGGATTTGATATGTATTATTTGGGACTGTATTGTACCCTAGCACAAGCACTTTTACCTTTTTATTTGCTTATTTTGCACATTGTTTTCATAATAGCACTTTAATGTATTGCTATTCTTATTGAGGACATTCACCTATCCATTTGCTCATTTCGCACATTGTCCCAGCACTTATCTTACTGTCATTTATATTGAGGACTTGTTTGTGCATTGTTATACAGTCAGGTCCATAAATATTGGGACATCTACACAATTCTAATCTTTTTGGCTCTATACACCACCACAATGGATTTTAAATGAAACGAACAAGATATGCTTTAACTGAAGACTTTCAGCTTTAATTTGAGGGTATTTACATCCAAATCAGGTGAACGGTGTAGGAATTACAACAGTTTGTATATGTGCCTCCCACTTTTTATGGGACCAAAAGTAATGGGACAGATTAACAATCATAAATCAAACTTTCACTTTTTAATACTTGGTTGCAAATCCTTTGCAGTCAATTACAGCCTGAAGTCTGGAATGCATAGACATCACCAGACGCTGGGTTTCATCCCTGGTGATGCTCTCCCAGGCTTCTACTGCAACTGTCTTCAGTTTCTGCTTGTTTTTGGGGCATTTTCCCTTCAGTTTTCTCTTCAGCAAGTGAAATGCATGCTCAATCATATTCAGGTCAGGTGATTGACTTGGCCATTGCATAACATTCCACTTCTTTCCCTTAAAAAACTCTTTGGTTGCTTTCGCAGTATGCTTCGGTTCATTGTCCATCTGCACTGTGAAGTGTCGTCTAATGAGTTCTGAAGCATTTGGCTGAATATGAGCAGATAATATTGCCCGAAACACTTCAGAATTCATCCTGCTGCTTTTGTCAGCAGTCACATCATCAATAAATACAAGAGAACCAGTTCCATCGGCAGCCATTCATTCCCACACCATGACACTACCACCACCATGCTTCACTGATGAGGATCATAAGCAGTTCCTTTCCTTCTCCATACTCTTCTCTTCCCATCACTCTGGTACAAGTTGATCTTGGTCTAATCTGTCCATAGGATGTTGTTCCAGAACTGTGAAGGCTTTTTAGATGTTGTTTGGCAAACTCTAATCTGGCCTTACTGTTTTTGAGGCTCACCAATGGTTTACATCTTGTGGTGAACCCTCTGTATTCACTCTGGTGAAGTCTTCTCTTGATTGTTGACTTTGACACACATACACCTACCTCCTGGAGAGTGTTCTTGATCTGGCCAACTGTTGTGAAGGGTGTTTTCTTCACCAGGGAAAGAATTTGTTGGTCATCCACCACAGTTGTTTTCCATGGTCTGCCGGGTCTTTTGGTGTTGCTGAGCTCACCGGTGCATTTTTTCTTTTTAAGGATGTTCCAAACAGTTGATTTGGCCACACGAAATGTTTTTGCTATCTCTCTGATGGCTTTGGGGTTTTTTTCAGCCTAATTATGGCTTGCTTCACTGATAGTGACAGCTCTTTGGATCTCATATTGAGAGTTGACAGCAACAGATTCCAAATGCAAATAGCACACTTGAAATTAACTCTAGACCTTTTATCTGCTCCTTGTAAATGGGATAATGAGGGAATAACACACACCTGGCCATGGAATGGCTGAGCAGCCAATTGTCCCATTACTTTTGGTCCCTTAAAAAGTGGGAGGCACATATACAAACTGTTGTAATTCCTACACCGTTCACCTGATTTGGATGTAAATACCCTCAAATTAAAGCTGAAAGTCTGCAGTTAAAGCATGTCTTGTTTGTTTCATTTCAAATCCATTGTGGTGGTGTATAGAGCCAAAAAGATTAGAATTGTGTCAATGTCCCAATATTTATGGACCTGATTGTATTTATTGTTATTCCCTATATTTGAAGCAGCGCTTCCACACTTTTTGATTTATCTATTTTTTGTTGTGTGAAACACTTTAGTGACAGCAGCGGCTCACCATTTAATTTTCACTTTTATTTGGCAGCGCATTACCACTTTTACTTTATTTATAGGATATAAAAGGAAATATTAAGAGTAAATCCCTGCAAAGGGGTGTGAAATTCCATTTTAAGTATTTATTACCAGATCAGGCGTCCCAATTGGAAGATTTTCCCTAATGTCTTCTGCCTGTGAGAACTTTGAACTCCAGACTTTCCATGATATATATAGCAAAAATAAAGATCACCAGAACCAATAGAGAAGGTGAACCTCCCAGTGGGGATACAGACAGCAATACAATCCTGACAGTGGTTTTAACACTTCCATTCTCTATACAAAGCTAAAAAATATATTTTTTCCTTTATACACAATTTAATTTTGCCTTCCCCATTAATTTCAATACATTCACATTATGTGACAAATTTTACTGAAATAAAATTTCACCGATAGTTCACCAAAATTTTGGCAAAGCAAAAAAAAATCTCAACAGCGCTTATGCTTTGTTGCAAATAGACCTACAACCAACCATTTCCAATGCCTGATAGTTTGTCACCAGGACACAGTCTACAGGCTCAGCTATTTAACCGCCTTCCACTTGGCCTATAGAAAAATGATGACCAGGCAGGAGTTCTGTCAGGGGCGTCATCAGGGTGTGGCTATTGAGGCTGCAGCCCCAAATATAATGGCCATAGCTCCGAGTGTCAGGGTCCCTAACATGGAGCCGTGGGTGGGCGGTTAGATGGAGCCGCGAGCGGGCGGCTTGATAGAGCAACGAGCAGGCAGCCTGAGGATGAGAAGCAAGCGGGATGGGCGAGCAGAGAGAATATCATCTCTCTCTGCCCGCCCTGCATCACCGCTCCTCACAATGCTCATACACAGTCCAGCCTCTTCAATGTCGGTGGTGTGGCAGGGACCAGAGAGATGACATCATCTCTCACTGGCCCCCACATCACCTCTCTGTGCTGTAAGGAGGGACTCCGCTGGCGATGGGGACACCTGTGCTGTAAAGAGGGACTCTGCTGGGGGCACCTGTGCTGTAAGGAGGGACTCCACTGGGGGGCACCTTTGGTGTAAGGAGGGACTCTGTTGGGGGATCCTGTGATGTAAGGAGGGACTCCGCTGGGGTACCTGTGATGTAAGGAGAGACTCCGCTGGTGACACCTGTAATGTAAGGAGGAACTCTGCTGGGGGCACCTTTGATGTAAGGAGGGACTCCACTGGGGGCACCTGTGATGTAAGGAGGGACTCCTCTGGCGCTGGGGCACCTGTGGTATAAGGAGGCACTCTGCTGGGGGCACCTGTAATGTAAGGAGGGACTCTGCTGAGGGCACCTGATGGAAGGAGGAACTCTGCTGGGGGCACCTGTGATGCAAGGAGGCACTCCATTGGGGGCACCTTATGGAAGGAGGAACTCCACTAGGGGCACTAACATGGAGCTACTGGCGGGTGGCTTGATGGAGCTGCGGGCGGATGGCTTGATAGAGCCACGGGCAGGTGGCTTGATGGAGCCGCGAGCGGGTGGCTTGAGGGAGCCGCAAGCAGGCAGCCTGAGGATGAGAAGCAAGTGGGGCGGGTGAGCAGAGATGACATTATCAATCTCTGCCCGCCCCACATCACCACTCCTCACAGCGCTCACACACAGCCTGGCCTCATCAATGTCGGGGGTGTGGCAGGGAGCAGAGAGATGACATCATCTCTCACTGCCCCTCATATCACCTCTCTGTGTTGTAAGGAGGGACTCCGCTGGCAATGGGGACATTTGTGCTGTAAGGAGGGACTCCGCTGCTGATGGGGACACCTGTAAGGAGGGACTCCGCTGGGGGCATCTGTGCTGTAAGGAGGGACTCCACTGGGGGCACCTGTGTTGTAAGGAGAAACTCCGCTGGGGGCACCTGTGATGTTAGGAGGGACTCCGCTGGCGCTTGGGACACCTGTAATGTAAGGAGGAACTCTACTGGGGCACCTGTGATGTAAGGAGGGACTCCGCTGAGGGCACCTGTGACGTAAGGAGGGATTGCGCTGGGGACACCTGTGATGTAAGGAGGCGCTACGCTGGGGGCACCTATAATGTAAGGAGGGACTCCACTGTGAGCACCTGATGGAAGGAGGAACTCTGCTGGGGGCACCTGTGATGTAAGGAGGGACACCGCTGGGTGCACCTGATGGAAGGAGGGACTCCGCTGGGGACACCTGTTGGAAGGAGGGACTCCACTGGGGACACTTGATGGAAGGAGGGACTCTGCTGGGGACACCTGATGGAATCTGGTGGCAGGAGATGTGGCAAGTGACACACTCGGGGCTCCCACTGATTCTGCATTATGGTGAGCTGAACAATTTAATTTTATATTACAATGTAATAATAGAAATAATGCGCTTCAATCATCCTGACACCATACCAATCATGGTGCTGGGATGATTGAAGCACTAACACCAAGTGTTTGGAGTATCTTTATCTGCTGATGTTAAACTTTCTGGAATACATATATTACTATTGTGGTGTAGGATCTGGGCCTGCTGTCCCTACCTCCCTCTTTCTATCTTTCCTTCCATCTCTTCCCTTCCCTCCCTATCTCACATTTCTATGAACCGAAGCCTCTGGTCTTTTTCCCACCTAGCAACGCCCCTGAGTTCTGTTATGCTGGGGGATGTCACGTGACGTTCTCCTAGGACTACACCTTGCACGCTACCCATGGGCTGTGCCCCAGCATGATCTGTCACCTGCTGGGTGTGACACAGCGGGTGATAGATCAGTGTACCGTGCTGCTACCAGTACCATTTGATCGCTGTGACCAATCACAAGAGATCACATGACAATAGTACACAATACATAGGTTCCATTTATACCATTCATTGTTTACTATTGTGTTGATCTCTGTGAATGGTCACAGTGATCACATGGTCCAGACAGGGCCAATCACAGCCAATTTGTACCATGTGATTAGCTGTGGTCAATCACAGCTAATCACAGTAGTCATAACAAATGGTTGCTTATAACAGTGATATTCAGCAATTATAGTGTCTAAAAAACAATCCTGATCGCCTCCCCAGAGCCCCAGAGTAGTACAGTGTTGTTACAGTACCACTGTACTACTCTCGTCACAACATGTAAAAAAAAAATGTAAAAAAAGAAAACAAATTGTAATAAAAAATAAATAAATAAATGTAATTATTTTTTTTACATACTGTCACCAGTCAGTGTCCCTGATCCCCTTTGCACCCGTTATATGATCGTGCTGCACTGCACTGTTGACAGTATGTAAAAAAAAAATGTGAAAAAAAACACATTTTTAAAATATCTTTATTTTTCAAAAAATTGTGACAAAAAATTACAACTTCAAAAACTCCCCATGCCTAAATTCCTTGGACTATCGACTTTCCAAAAAGAGGTATTTGGGTTTTTTTTGTACTGTCCTAACATTTTCAGGCCTCAAGAAATGATAAAGGCCATCCAAACATCATGATTGATCAACTTTCATATATATATATATATATATATATATCATAGTTTGTGGACTCTATAACTTTCCTACAGACTAAATAATATCCACTTGCTGACTGCAATACGTTCATATACGTTGCGGTTTGCAAGGGGTTTACTGGGATTATGGCTGAAGATATCAGCCATAACCCCAGTATTGTTTTTTTTCATCCAGCCTGGTTTCTCTTGAAAGCATTCTGAGCAGCATGACCTGCTGGAACGCTTTCAGAAGTGTCTGGAGGGAATCCCCCCCCCCCCGACTGCTTGCCTGTGTCTCTTGGCCTACCACTTCGCCCGAGAAATGATCCAACGGTGCCACCGGCTGATAACAGAGGCGATCAAAGAGTAAATCAGCTTTGACCACCTCTATGGCCTTGGAGGACCAGAGCAACGTCATGACGTTGATTACAGTCCAGGAGGTGGAAGTAAACAATATTTTTTTAAAGCAAAAGATCAAAAAATGTTTTTTGATCTTTTGTCTTTAAAGGTAAAGAAGAGATTTGGGAACTTTTTGACCCAAGATCTCTTCAAAAAGAGGACCAGTCATCCTTAGTTCTATTACAAGGGAAGTTTACATTCTTTGTAATATTAGTAAAAGTGATTAAAAAAAATTAAAGGGACAGTGTAACAATAAAAAATACAATTTAAAGCACCCCCATCCCTCCGTGCTCACATACAGAAGCGAACGCTTACAAAAGTCGCGCACGTGTAGGTAGACGGTGCACCACATATGTGAGGTATCACCGCAAACGTTAGAATTAGAGCAATAATTCTAGTGTTAGACCTCCACTGTAACTCTAAACAGGTAACCTGTATATGCATTTAAAACATCACCCATGGAGATTTTTAAGAACTGTAGTTTGTCACCATTACATGAGCGTGCTTACTTTTAAAGTGTGACATATTAGGTATCTATTTACTCAGCACAGCATCATCTTTCATATTCTAAAAAAATTTGGGTATATATTGTGGTTTTGTTTTTAATTGATTAAAGTGTGTTTTTAAAAACAAAAAATGTGTTTGAAAAACCTCTGCGCAAATACTGTGTCACGTAGAAAAATGTAATGATCACCATTTTATTCCCTAGGGTCTCTGCTAAAAATGTATAATGTTTAAAGGTTATAACTTATAAGTAATTTTCTAGCAAAAAATACTAATTTAAACTTGTAAACAAAAAGTGTCAGGAAAGGCTTAGTCTTCAAGTGGATAAACAGTGATTTGGGTTTTTTTTTTTACCAAAGACATGTAGCAGAATACATTTTGGCCTTAAGAAAGATTATTTATTTGCGAAATGTTAAATAATATATACATTCTGATCACAAGGTGCCTATTTGCCTCCCAGATATATATTAGTAGATTAACGCTAGCATGTTTCCTCCCCATAATCTGTTTTATGAACCTTTTTGGCTTTATAAGAAAAAGGGATTTTATTAAAACTTACCGTAAAATCCTTTTCTCCTAGTTCACTGACAGACGCAGCTCTCCATTACGTGTGGGGTTTATGCTGGTCTCACTAGAAGTTAACTAGGCAGGGAAAAGAAACAGCTGGCCCCTCTCATGGGGCCGTCCTCTCTTCCCACATAAACCCCCTCCATAGCATAGCTCACCAGTTCGTACACAAGCCGTACAAGAACAGAGCGCAGAGGGGTGGGTGCTGCGTCTGTCAGTGAACTCGGAGAAAAGGATTTTACGGTAAGTTTTAATAAAATCCCTTTTTCTCCTATCGTTCACTGACAGACGCAGCTCTCCATTACGTGTGGGGATGTCCCCAAGCTGTGTCAAAAAGAGGGGTGGGCAAACGCTAACAACAGTACCCAACAGAACCTCTAAGGAGGCGCCAGACGCGCCTATACTGCCGCCTGCAAAACTTTGCGGCCAAAAGCAGCATCCGAAGATGCTAACACATCAACTTTATAAAACTTAGTGAAAGTGTGAGCCGAAGCCCAAGTGGCCGCCTTGCACACCTGTGACACCGAGGCCTGGTGTCTAAAAGCCCAGGAAGTGCTAACAGCTCGGGTAGAATGAGCCGTGACTGGAAAAGGGGGAGCCTTGCCCCGAACAGAATATGCATGGGTCACGGTCTGTCTGATCCAACAAGAGACCGTAGCCGATGAGACCGCCAAACCTTTGCTCGGACCCTCAGGCAGCACAAACAGAGCATCAGCTTTTTAAAAAGAAGCTGTAGCAGACAAATACACCCTTAAGGCCCTCACTACGTCCAAGGCATGTAACTCAATTTCTGTTGGGTGCGAGGGACAAGGGCACAATGAAGGAAGAACAATATCTTCATTAATGTGAAAGGAAGAAACCACTTTCGGAAGAAAGGAAGGCGAGGGTCGCAAGACTGCCTTATCCTTATGCAGGACTAGATAGGGAGACTTGCACGATAGTGCTGCTAATTCAGACACCCGTCTGGCGAAGGTGATGGCTACTAAGAAAGCCACCTTCTGCGAGAGCAGTTGTAATGAAATCTCCCTGATTTTCTCATAAGGCGGTTTCTGAACTACAGAAAGCACCAAATTCAAATCCCAAGGAGCCAACGGAACCTTCACCGAGGCGCCACATGTCGTACACCTTGAACAAAGGTACGAATCAACGAGTGCGAAGCCAAAGGTCTCTGGAAAAGAACTGCCAGAGCCGGTATCTGACCCTTGAGAGTACTCAAAGCCAGTTTTTTGTTCAGGCCCTGCTGCAAAAAAGTTAGGTCCCTGGATACCACGTAAGCGAGGGAGGGTTATGACCCTCCGCCTCGCACCAAGCTATATAAGCCTTCCAGGTGCGGTAGTAAATCTTGCGAGAAGTACGCTTGCGAGCCTTCAACAATGTAGGAATCACAGAGTCCGCGACTCCCCTGTCTCTTAGCACCTGGGACTCAATAACCAGGCCGTCAAAGCCAGTGAAGGTAAAGTAGGGTGCAAGATGGACCCCTGAGACAGAAGATCGTCTCTCAGTGGGAGCCGCCAGGGGGCGTCTGCCACCATTTGCACCACATCAGCGTACCAAGTGTGCCAAGGCAAATCCGGAGCCAACAGGATTATTGGTATTCCCTCCGCCACTATCCTGTGGATCAATCGCGGTAACCGTTTTATCGGAGGGAAGGCATACAGAAGTCGGTAACGGCCCCAGGGGGCCACCAGAGCGTCCGTGGCCACTGCCAACGGATCCTTCGTTCTGGACACAAAGGTCTCCACCTTGTGATTGAACCGAGACATCATGAGATCCACGTTTGGCGTCCCCCATCTGCGGAAAATCTGGTTGAACACCTCCGAGTGGAGGGACCACTCTCCCTGGTCCAGCGTCTGGCGACTGAGAAAGTCCGCCTGCCAGTTCTCCACACCTGGAATGTAAATGGCAGAGATTGCCAGAACGTGACGTTCCGCCCAATGCAGTATCAGAGCTGCCTTCGCCACAGCTGCTGGACTTCTTGTGCCGCCCTGATGGTTCACATACGCCACTGCTGTGGCATTGTCCGACTGAATTCGGACCAGACGGTCCTGCAATCTCACTGTCCAGTGAGATAGGCACAATCTGATTGCTCTCAGTTCCAGTACATTGATGGGGAGGCGAGCCTCCTGTGCCGACCAACGGCCCTGGGCAGACAGCTGTCCCAGGATCCCTCCCCAGCCTGAAAGACTGGCATCCGTGGTGATGATCACCCACTGGAGGGGCAGGAACGACTTCCCCTGATTCAGGGCCGAGTCCCGAAGCCACCAAGTCAGAGACGCCCTGGTCTGTGAGTTCAGACAAATCAGAAGGTCCAAGGACCGAGGTGACCTGTCCCACCGAGTCAGAATTGCTCGCTGAAGGAGACGAGTATGACTTTGGGCAAAAGGTATTGCCTCGAAAGACGAGACCATGAGCCCCAGCACCCGCATACAGAATCGTAACGAAGACCGACGGTGCAACAGAAGGGTTCGCACTGCAGAGACAGCAACTTGGCTGGAGGAAGGAACACCTTCTCCTGCACTGTGTCCAATATCAGACCCAGGTATTCCAGGTGACTGGTTGGCTACACCGACGATTTCTGCAGGTTGAGCAACCAGCGGAAATCCTGCAGCGAGGTCATTGTGATTCTCACATTCTCCTCCAGAGCCGAGGCAGGTCGTCTAGGTAGGCCACTACTCTCTGTCGCAGCAACGGCTAGCAGTTTTGTGAAAACTCGGGGTGCTGAGGCCAGACCGAAGGGGAGTGCCATGAATTGAAAATGGAGGTCTCTGACTGCAAAGCGCAGGAAGCGCTGATGCCGTGGACAAATGAGTACATGGAGGTACGCATCCCTGATGTCCAGGGACGCCAGAAACTCCCCCCGATGGAGGGCTGCCACGACCGAGCGGATAGATTCCATCCGGAACTTCCGCACCCTGACATACCGGTTCAGGGCCTTTAGGTCCAGTACTGGCCGAACCCCCCCTTTTTTGGGGACCACAAACAGATTCAAGTAGAAACCTCTTCTGGGGGCACTGGCACAATCACTCCCTGGTCTGAAAGAGCTTGAACAGCCCCGAAAAGGGCCTCCCGGCGATCCTGCGGGAGCCCTAAGTTTGATGGGAAGAACCTGTCTGGGGGTAGAGTGTTGAACTCTATCCTGTACCCAGCGGACACCACTTCCCGGACCCAACGATCGGGAATGTGAGCTAGCCACCAGTCTGCGAACCCCAGAAGACGTCCCCCCACCCGAAACCCGGGTGGGGGCAACCCATCAGGCTGAGGAGGGCTTGTCTTCCGCCTTTTCGGTTTTGTGCTGCCACTGCCGCTTACCGGCCCCTGCAGCGACCTTACCGGGACGGGTCCCCTTACCTGTTGCGCTCGGGGCGCGAAAAAACCTTTTCTGACCCGAGGGAGGGGGCCCCTGTCTACAGCGAAACTCGCGCCTCCGGGGCTCCGTAAAGAAAAGTACTCTTACCTCCCGTAAAGTCTTTTATGATCTCATCCAAACGTGGACCAAATAGACGTCCACCCTGAAAAGGGAGGTCAGCAAGACATTTTTTGGAAGCATGGTCGCCAGACCAAGAACGCAAACAGAGTATCCTTCTGAGGATAATGGCAAAAATCGCTATCCTGGATAACATCGGCAGTAAATCAACGGCCACATCACAAAGGTACTTGAACCCTTGGAGCAAAAACTCAGCCCTCTGTGGAGCATCCATCAGGCGGCCGCATTCCAGATTGGACTTAAGCTCCGCCATACGCTCAGACAGATGTTGAGCCGCCATGGCGGATGCCAAGGCTGGCCGCACAGCAGAACCTGCCACCAGGAAAAGCGATTTTAAAAGCGCCTCTGTTTTTCTATCAGCGGGGTCCTTGAAAGAAGGAAACCCTTCCAGAGGAATAGTCGTCGCCTTACTAAGGTGGGCTATCGGTGGGTCCACCACAGGCAATTCCCATTTTTTCAAAAAGCTTTCCTCAAAGGGATAGCGAGCAGCGAACCATTTTGACAGCGAAATGGAAAGCTGCGAACGTTGCCATTCACGGTAAAGAAAATGATCAAAAAATTGATCGTAGGGGTAAGCCTTGGGGGCCCTAGGGGGCCTAGAGGACCCACACACATACGCAGAAGTCTGCGATTCACCATCCTGGCTCAATTGCAGTGTAGTGCGAATGCCAGTGATAATGGCGGCGACCAACGCTTTTTTGCACGCAGCCGCCGCCCCTTGATCCTCTTCACCGTCCGATGGGCCCAGTTCCCCATCAGATAGGTCCACAGGGGTCCCTGAGACCCCAGAGGCCAATTCCGGGTCCAAATCCTCCCTGATGAATAAGGGGGGGAAGGGGGCACTTCTTGGAGGCCTGTTGGGCGACCTCCGCCCGGGGAAGAAATTCACTAAAGACCACCCATAGCTGGTCCAAAAAAGCCCCTTGCGCAGATTGCGCCGCCGCTGATGCCTCCTCAGCAGGTTCAGCAGTGTAATCTGCCATTGCCTTTGCCCCCAGACCCCTCTCAGTGACACACCGTGGTACTAAAAAGGATGAGGCACCCCCACACTGCCGCACACCACCACCCCACAGTGCACCAGGGAACCCAGGAGGACTGCACCCCCCTGCCACCAGCACCCACAGGGGAGCCCAGCTGTTACTTGCTGTTTTTGTGCTGCTAGTAACCCCAGATGACCGTCAGAAGAGCCGCGCCGTCTGATCACCACCGCTCCACAGAGAAGGGAAAACACTGTACACACGTTTTTTGCAGAGACATGTAGTCAAAATGGCCACTGTTAGACACTAGAGGCCGAAACCCCCTGTACAGAGACTTGCAGTACCGCAAATGGCTGCTCTGAGCGCTAGAGGGAAAGATCCATAGGGAAAGCCCCAATCGCATCCGGGCCGGGCGTAGGTGGGGATCACCCCAGGCCCCCTGCACGGAACTGGCACTATGTGGCGGGTCCCCATACTGCGGGACTGGCTCGCATCAGTCGGCCAGTTCAGGGAAAGTACAGAGCCCATGGACTCTCCATGCCCCGATCAGCTTCTTGATAGCAGATCATCTTGATAGAAGACAAGAAAATAAAATAAAATAAAAAGAAATGGTCACAAACAGGACCGCAATTCCCCTAAAGGGAAGCCAGGTCAACTCCTTGCAAACTAGGCATTTAGACTGGTGAGCTATGCTATGGAGGGGGTTTATGTGGGAAGAGAGGACGGCCCCATGGGAGGGGCCAGCTGTTTCTTTTCCCTGTCTAGTTAACTCCTAGTGAGACCAGAATAAACCCCACACGTAATGGAGAGCTGCGTCTGTCAGTGAACGATAGGAGAAATGGTCTTTTATTAAATTGATTTCTTTATTTTCCCTGATGCCATTTTCATCTTATGTTTGCTATTCTGAAATGCTTGTATAAAGCAAGCTATTATAAGCAAACCAGCAGGTATTTTTAAAAACATTATGACTGCATAATGGTGCATCTCTTTAGAGTTGTCTCTTATGGTCTCTGTCCCATATTCATACCAAAATGTTAATGAGGAAATGCTTTAAGTAGAAGAAAATCCTAACACTAACTATTCTTAAAAACATTTCCCTCCCCTCCCCTACCTCTACCTCTCCTGCATACTCTGTGTAAAAAAGATCTGTGTACGTACCCCTTTTTAATCTGCTCTGGTCCTGTAATGTGATCTTGCAGCTTCAGCTCCCCTGTGTCAGTGAATGGTTGGCTATGGGAGCCTATGGATGATTTTACAGCTTCCAGAAGTCACAGCTGTTGTAGAGTGCTCCTTTGCCCAGGGGAGCTGGAACTGTAGGATCATGTAGGGGGACTGGGGCAGATTAAAAAAGGTTAGTACACAGATTTGTTTTTTACACAGGGTAGGAAGGATAGGTAGAAGGAGGTAAAGGGGACATTTTTAAAGTTGGTTAGTGATAGGCTTTTCTTTAACTTTAAGGTTTTGTGAGGGTTTAGAAGAGGGGTCAAGTCCTAGGAAAAAAAGTGTGGGAACGCATCCAAGATCCCCCACCACCACCACTACTATTACTACTACCACATTGTGCATCACGCCAAACCGGAAGTGACATTCCATCTCTAATGAGCTGTCGATGAGATACACTGTACGGTGGCATTTAGATTATCATGACTCGTATCCTATATCAGACACAGATCTTATATCTGGCACCCCCCCCCCAAAAACAAACACAGTTGCAGTGAAGTGGTGCAGGTTCTTAGGGATTAAATTGGATGGTGAGGAGGCAATATAATGCTCCCTTGCCACCCGTCAAACACCCTCTGAAAAGTGGTCCATTGTGATTCACTCTCCAGAGGGCAACACTAGGGTACCCAATCTACAGCAATACTCCTCACAGGGCCGATCAATGCAGCCTCATTAGTGCAGCCTCACCAGTACCCATCAGTGCAGCCTCTCCAGTGCTCATCAATGCAGCCCAACCAGTGCCCATCAATGCAGCCCCACCAGTGCCCATCAATGCAGTCTCACCAGTGCCCATCAATGCAGCCTCCCCAGTGCCCATTAGCTCAGCCTCACCAGTGCCCATCAATGCAACTTGATCAGTGCCCATCAAATGCAGCCTCACCAGTACCCATCAATGCAGCTTGATTAGTGCTCATCAAATGCAGCCTCACCAGTGCCCATCAGCTCAGCCTTATAAGTGCCCATTAGCTCAGCCTCACCAGTGCCCATCAATACAGCCTTATCAGAGCCCATCAAATGCAGCATTACCAGTGATCATCAATGCAGCCTCATCAGTGCCCATCAATGCAGCCTGACCAGTGCTCATTAATGCAGCCTGGTTAGTGCCCATCAATGCAGCCTAATCAGTGCCCATTAATGCAGCCTCACCTGTGCCCATCTACTCAGCCTCACCAGTGCCCATCAATGCAGCCTGACCAATGTCCATTAATGCAGTCTGCCCTGTGCCCATCAATGCAGCCTGATCAGTGCCCATCAGCTCAGCCTCACCAGTGCCCATCAATAAAGCCTTATCAGTGCCATCTATGCAGCCTAATCAGTGCCCATCAATGCAACCTCACCTGTGCCCATCAATGCAGCCTCACCAGTGCCCATCAGCTCAGCCTCCCCAGTGCCCATCAATACAGCCTGATCAGTGCCCATCAGCTCAGCCTCACCAATGCCCATCAATGGGGGGGGGGGGCAGCAGGGGGCCCCCTCAGATGTGTCACTGGGCACCACCAGCTGGGCAACTAGGGCAGCAGGAAATTGGGGATGGGGTGAGGTAGAGCGGGTGGGGACTCCCAATCCTGTCCACTAATAAGCTAATCCCCCGCTGTGCAGCTCTGTAGAAAATAAAAACTTTTCCGGGTCTCCTGTGTTCAGCTGGAGTTCGGGGGACAGAAAGCAGACTATTCTTTTTTGGCTTTAGGATTAATCCGCCGCAGTGCACTACACAGTGAAAGCCAGCCTATGCTGTATCATTAAACTGGAGTTGGCCAGGAGCACTGTGGCAGATTAATCCGCCTAAAGCCGAAAAAGAAGAAATAGTTTGTTTTCTGTCCCCCGGCGCCAGCTGAACACAAGGGACCTGGAAACGTTTTTTTCCTAAAGAGCTGCACAGCGGGGGATTTGCTTATTAGTGAACAGGATTGGGAGTCCCCGTCTGCTCTACCTCGCCTCCCCCCCCTTAGTAAGCCACTGCCAGTCCTGCACATGACTGCTAATGGGAATGTAGAAAAAGTGCAGGAACTCCTTTCCCATGCATTCCCGCAGGACTTGAGCCCTGGTTTAGAATCAAATACCTCACTCAACAAGTGTCAGTTTCAAGTTAATCAAGACCCCTTATACTAATTTCATCCCGAAGGGAGGATGGTGATATCAGTGTCACGCCGTGGTCTGCTGGGGTTGGTGTCAGTGTCACGCGGTGGTCTGCCCAGGGGGAGTTGGAGGGGGTGCTGCCAATGGCATGCTGCCAGCCGTCCGGAGGAGGTGCTTGTTTGCCACCCTTCAAAATAAAAACCCACCAGCCGCCACTGGTGATAATCCAGTATGGCGATGATGGGTTCCAAAAGCCTCAGGGTGGAATAATTCTATTACATTGTAGTAGAAAGGTTAGTGCATGGTAGAAACCTTATATTGTGGCAAAAAATACATATATTGCTTTACTAAAGAAAGGGCTGCATGCCTTTGTTTTAATGAGGGTTATTAAAGGGGCTTGGCTCTTCTGCATGCCGCTCACCCTGTGCTGCTCATTTATTGTTTTTTTATTTATTTTTGGTTTAGTCCACCCCCCCCCCCCCCCCATGCTCCATCATTCACCTAGGCAAATTACATCAGTGCCCCTGTGATATGGGATATTCCAGGAGGCACCAGGAGCACTGTACATCATGCTATTCACAAACAAAGGAGGGGCAGGCCTAGAGAAGGGGATCTCAGCAGGACAATGCTGGATCTGTGTGGGTGAATATTTTAAGTGTGGTCAGCTCAGCATCAGGTAAACAGGGGGTAAGAAATAGGGGGGAGGGTAAAAATCCTCTTTAACTGCACTTTCACGAATACAAGAACTCCAACTTCAAGTGTACTTGTTATATTTAATTTCTCTGGATATATACATGAATGCTAACAACTCCATGTCTATGTGCTCATGAAAAAGATTTTTTTTAAATACTGAATGATTTTGGTAATTAACAGAAGATATTTTTTCAGATTTGCCATGTTATAATTTTAACTATTTATTTGATTTCTAAAACAAAACAATCATTTTTTAATGTATAATAATAAAAAGAAACTGGATAAATCTATTTCTTTATATGGAAGCCAATAGATCATGGCACAGAAAGGAAACTATACATTTTTTTCTGTCATAGGTCTAAAATGTCACAGCAAACTTTTCAGATAAGAGACCTAGGCATTTGGCGGATTCTCATTAAAACAAAAGTGTTAGGGGGAAAAAAAATTACAGAGTTAAAATTAGATAACTCACCAGTCTTTCTGGTCTAATTTGACAATAGGAGATTTATATAAATCCATAATTGTATCTCATTTATCAGCTGTTAGGCTAGTTCATAATGAAAAAAGTACATAACCCATCACAGAGTTTTAATGAGGGTTTTTTGCCGTGTTAAAAAAAAACTGTATTAAAATCTTCCAATTTACTCTATTGCAAGTTGAGAACCACCTCATGTGCAAAAAATCATCAAGTATCTTGTATCAGTTAGAGCTAACTGTAAAAGCCAGCATGGGCTTTAGCCTTTAGTCATCAAGAGTATATTAGATTTTTAAAAATAAATGGCTTTCTGCTGAGTTGTCATTGCTATGGTCCTTTGACTTTTAATTAAATTTCAGATGTATGCGAGCTCTTCCTATGTGCTTGGTCATCTGACTTGTTGAGACGGTATCATTAACTGCAGAGAATCTTGTTAGACTTGTTACTTTTTTAGTGTTAAGTAGTTGCAAACTTTTTCTTCAGTGGAGACAAATATTCAATAAACACTGGAATGTGTGGTTGTTATCGCAGGTGTTTAGCTAGCATCTGTTTGACAATGGCTGGATGAATATTTTTTTTTGGGCATATTTTTACTTGATTTGTTAAAATAACATTGCTAGATTTTGCTAGAGTATATAATGAATAGCTGTACTAATGGTTTCACAACTCTAATGAGCACTATTCTTTGCAAACTAGTAGGGGTTTCCAAAACCAATTTGTCGATTTAAAAGTGAGTTAAAAAAAAAGAGCCTTTCTGACATTCTGCTTTTTAAATGACATTGAGAAACTGGGGGTTAAGCCCCAAATAACATACCACAGGATCCTTTTCTGCTCATACGTTAACACATATTGTATGCAATTTCTCTACAGCTTTAAGGCCTATTCAGAAACACTGAGGTGCCCTGCCAAGGATGCATTTTCATGTGTTGAGAAATGTTGTGTTAGGCTGCCCATTCATTTTGAATAGCCTGTTAATGCACCTACATGCAGGAAAGAATAGGTCCAAAATATCCTATAGTGAAGTACACTACAATTTAATATTTGTCAAATTCCCTGTGCATTAAGAACAACAGCCTAATAGCATGAATTAGGCAAATTCAATATTCAAAACATACAGAGTTATCTGTGCAAAGGACTTGTATATCAAGTTAGTCAGTCCATATAGCTCTTTATTGAAGTGCAAGCAAACATCAGTAAGTTAAGGTATACAATTCTCCATATCAAAAAGTGACATTTCAAGCCATCAAACATGCCTCTTTTCAAGCATGAAGTACAGACACATGAATCAAACACACCCTTAAATAGTAATGGCAATATTCTGCTACATCCAGTCATAAGGCACTATACGGGAAGTACAAACACATGTAGAGAGACCTGATGAGGAACTACAAAACATTGTAGATCCCTTTCCATCAAAAGCAGGAAAGCTTCGTCCACCAAGAATGGGACCAACTAATTGGGAATTTCATGTGCAACAAAACAACCACTAAACATGACCTTGATTTCTGAAACAGAAGAAGCCAAAAAAAAAAAAAAACAACCACACTGCCTGCGGAGAAAGGAGGCAACACTTCTGAAATGCATTGTCATGGCAATTGTGTGACGTCCACACTCTCTCCCCCCCCTAAATCCTGTTTGCGTGGGTTTGTGTGTCCTCTGAGAGCAGCACCGGCTGGGCTGGGTACATGCGCATTAGAATCTGCACGTCGAGTGTGGTGGTGGATAGCCTTGGATGTGCTGTCAGGATCCGAGCAGCTGAGTTTACTGCTGAGTCTACAGCTTCCCCTCCCCTGTTGGGATCTTGAGGTGGTTTTAGGAGTGTGGTCACAGTGGATTATTGCTGTATCTATCTTCACACAATATGAATTTGATAATTGTAGTGTTTTTAACAATTTTACCATATTAGGCCTAGGTTCACATTGGTGTGGGGATGAAATGGTGCGACTTCAGCTGAACTCCACCATGTCAGTCCTGATTTCAGGTGCAATTTCGGAGACATCTGTGCAGGTTTCTGCACAGATGTTAATGGGAATTGCACCTACAATCGCCCAAAGTAGTACAGAAACTACTTTTGGAAATCGGTGTGGCTCCATAGTGTCCCACTGAATAGGACGGTGCCATGGCCGGCAATTGCTTCCTATTTAGCATGTCAAATCGCCTGCCAAAATGCACCAATGTGAACCAGGGCTCAATACGAGTTACACTAGGGTGGCTTTGCACTCTCTTCTTTTGTGTTTTTACCCACTGCCTGACCTGATGGGGTATGACCATTCAATAATGCAGCTCCTAATGTGCTCTATAAAAGACCCAAATAACTCAATAAGTCCAATCAGACCTATATCAGCATTAGTGATGGGCCCCCGGTTCGAGCAAATGCATGTTTTACTCGAACATCGGGGGTTCGCATGTTCGGCGCATCCCGAACATTATGGGGCATTTGAGGGAACTTTGAGCACCCCATAATGCATTCCAATGGCGGGGAAATGCCGCCCACTGATTGGCCAAAGTATGCACATGACCCGCATGCTTTGGCCAATCACAGAGCGCTCCGCTGTGAAAGATATGATTGCCTTTAGCCAATCACTGCTCAGCAGCCTCAATCCACGCCCCACACTATATAAAGCCACTTGTACAGCAGCTCTATGTAGTGTGTGAATAAAGTGGAGAGAGAGTGAGCTTAGTTAGTGAGGTGCAGGCAGTTCAGTGTAGCTAGTGATTATTGTGAAAAAAATATTAGATAGATAGATAGATACATAGATAGATAGCTAGATAGATAGATAAATAGATATATAGATAGATAGAGCGATCTATATACAGTCAGTTAGTACAGGCAGTATAGTGCCGTCTGACGTCATTCGTTGTCAGAGGGTGCAGTTCACCCATTTACGTCACTTGGTGGCCCGTCCCTTCTTATAAAAGAAAAGAAACCGGTTAGTCACCCGCCGTAAAGGGGCGGTAACCTTACGTAATACCCCACGAGTTTCAAGGGAGTT
>BLSH010465423.1:29409-41687 GCA_018402905.1 Glandirana rugosa
CCCCAACGCAATGCTTTTTCAGTGATTTTATCTATATTTCCGGAAACCGGCAATACATTACAGCCACAAGGTTTAAATCACAATTTTTCCTGTACAAATGTCATTTTGCTCTGGCACTGTTCTAAACATCACAGAGGTGCGCCTTTTACAGACAGACTAAGGGGACCCCCCAGGCACAATATTTAAAGGAATATTTCATTTTTATTGTTTCACTTTAAGCTTTATTAAAATCACTGCTCCTGAAAAAAGTATTGATTTAAAAAATTTTTTTACATTGATACATGTCCCCTAGGGCAGGAGCCGGGTCCCCATACACTTTTTAGGGCAATAACTTGCATATAAACCTTTAGGCCTCATACACACGGACGTTTTTTGGTGCCTGCATTTTCTGGCATTTTTTGCAGCTCTCCATGTTAGTCAATGGCCCCATAAAAACGCCTACATCTTTGAGCTGTAGAAGGCGTCGGCGTTAGTGAGCTTAAACGAGAACCCACAGCCAGCGCATTCTGAGGCTGTAACGTTTTGGTGTTTTTTGACACAGACGCCGAAAAACGCTCACTAACGCTCACCGCCCATACCGGCGTTAACTGGTGTTTTTTGACGCCGACCTTTTTAGGTTGAAAAATAACAGAGGGCTGATTTTTTTAAAAAAAACGCCTATTGATGCCGACGCTCACTAACGCTGATGCAAAACACCGAAACATGCCGATTTTTTTTCCCTGACATCAGGCCAGACGTTTTGTTTATTTTTTAAGAAACGTCCGTGTGTATGAGGCCTAAAAATGAGAACTTTTGATTTTTCATGTTCGAGTCCCATTGATTTTAACAGCGTTTGCGTGTTCACACAAATTTTTCTGGTGCGAACCAAACCAGGCGGTGTTCAGCCCATCCCTAAGCACCATAATAAACTACCCGTGGAGCTGTACATACCTATAATTATGGTAATATTTTCATTGTGTTACTTATGGTTTTTTTGTCAAAGCTTAATTGAAAAGCTGAAGTTAGAAGCTGATTTGCTACCATGCACAGCTGTACCTGATTTTGCACTCCCAAGTTTTAGTAAATCAACCCCTATGTGAGTTTGTCAGCTCCATTGCATGACCAACTGTATATATACTGTAAATAAACCATTCATTTTAGGGCATTGGTATGATAAAACAACAGAGAAAAAAAAATAAAAATAAAAACAAAAATGGAAAAAAAAATCATATACGCCAAAACAAAACCAACAAAACAAAACAAAGAACAAAAAACAAAAAAAACAAACATCTTCTCTCTGTTGTTTCTTTAATACATAATAAACCATTGGAACATTTAAGACAATATACCACATACTCGGAGTTACAGGTATGAAAACCTTTGTTTTCACCCCGGAAGAAGTCATTTTGTGATGAAACGCCGTGTAGGGTGGACGACGGGTTGACGTCACTGTGTTTTGCAAATCCAGAAGTATGGGAGATGTATGCTTGCCGGCTTGTTTTCTATTATGTTTTCTATTATGATACATGGCTTATCGTGTTTTACTGGATGTAAGTGCATTTTTAAACTTTTATAATAAATCTCATTGGATTTTTTGCTATGTGGAGCTTTTTTTTCCTTTTGGGTATACCCATTACAACGTTTGGGAGATTCCATGCTGTGGCGTAAGAAGACCTGCCAAAGACAAAGGCCTGGGCTTGGGTATTAATGTATGTTCGACCCTCTATAGCAAAGGGTCAACTGCATTTGGTAAGCAGACAATCCTGTTCCTGGTGGTAGGATTATCACTAGAGGATTTTCCTGTTTGGGTGATGGACACTGGGACTGTGTTACTGTGTATATGAACATTTGTTGATACAGTTTACTTCTATTTCATCCAACTGTGCACTTTTTGATCGAAGGTGCTGAATAGCACGACTCATATTTGAATTGTTCTTTTGTACTCTGTGTATCTCGCAGAAGAGTTGCAGGCATATTCAATCACATTGTTTGTTATTCTCTTGTTATAATTTTATTTTGCTTGTTTGTTTTAGACAATAGCGCAGTATTTTCATTTTCTTTTTTGAAAAAAAAGAAGATCTTTTGTGAAGATGATAAACAGTATAGCTTTTAAGTATATTGCACTAGGCATATCCCATCCAATGAAATTGGCCCTTTCTCTTTTATTTTTGATGCAAAACGGTTTTCCTTTTGAGGGTAACTTCAATGAACAGGTGAAGGGAACAGCTATTGGGTCAACTGTGATCCTGCCCTGGGCTAATTTCTTTAGGGAAATGTATGAAGTAGCATTTATCTATACTGATACATCTAATTCCCAGTCAGGTCTAGAGGGGGTGGGCTAAAGCTCTATTTTTGCATGTAGAGTTTGGTGGGTGAAGGTCTCTTTTATTAAAAAAAAACATGGGTCATGCTCTTTGTTTGTTTTGATGCACGCAGGGTTCCCCATTAGATGCCCTGAATGGGTCTGCTAATGAGATGCAGTGTCATCCTAGGCCCCACCGCAAATAGGCAGATTTGGTGGAGTGATGGTCTGCAATGTTTTGTACTTCCCTATTAGGTCCACCTGGTTTCATTTGCAAGTTCCTCCCACATGGTGACTGGACGTAGCAGAATGTTTGTAGTGAATGTTTCTTTTGGCTGATTGTTGTTCCTGTTTAAGAATATGTTTGATTCAGGTGCCTGTATTCCATTCTTGAAAAAGTGCCTGGCTCAAAATGTTGCTTTTTGATATGGAGAATTGTATGCTTTAACCCCTTCAAGCCTAAGGGTAAAACAAATCTAAATGCCTAAGCCCAATTTTGTGACTTTGACATGTGTTATTAAAACCGTACATATCATCACAACTACCTTGTGCATCCACGTGAATTATACCTTGTTTTTTCAGGACAAATGGGGCTTTCATTTGGTGGTAAATGGTAATGGATATCTCCTGTTTTTTTTTTTTTAATTATCAAAGGAAAACTGTCCCAAAATAGTAAAAAAATATTTTTTAAAAAAATGTAGCTGTATATTTCTTGGTACTACCGTAACCTGGGAAATATGGACAAACACCTCTCTATCCCTGAATGTAAAGAAGCTGTGGCTCAAATACTCAGTTACAGTATGTAGACAAATGGATAACAAAGAAGCTGCGCTAACGAATCATCAAGTTCATATTAGTCCTTAAACTTGTTGGATAATAAAGTTTACTAGAATGGGCTCCCAATGAGGAATCTATTCGGATGTTAACAGACTACACGATTTCCTTGTGAATCAAAAAGCATACGTGAGATTCACCACCACCAGGAATCAAGGCTTACCAGCCCGCAGCTTTCTCAGCACTCTATGATGCAATAGCTTATCCTCCTCTATGTGCCTGGTCAGGTAGGGGTGGATCCCCTAGGATAACCACATCCAGGAACTCCCAGGTATTGATGCAAAAACGACAAACATAGGAAAAAGGAGGACCATATAGTGTAATATGTACTGGACACCAACTGGTTAAAAATAGACACACTACACCAAACACCCTTGTGCATACAGCGATGTGTGCAATCCACCACCGCCAGAAATCAAGGCTTACCAGCCCGCAACACAAGCAGCACTGTGTGTAGTAAGGGTCTTATCTTCCTCTGCATACACCAAGTTGACAGGATAAGGACCTCGCTAGGTAGACTCAAATCAAGGCTCCCAGAAAGTTCTGATTCAATTGCAACATGTGTAGGAGAAGGAAGGCCACATAGTATAGTAACATAATAACTCGTTTACTATAAACGGTAAAAACCACTCACATTTTAAGCAGCGAGATCGCACAGTAAAAACAGCCGGCTAATGCTTTCGGTGACATCAGCACGCCCTTCCTGATGTACGTTTCGTCCTATTGGACATCGTCAAAAGGATAGGCGCTCCCTCACCACGTCACCTCTTATGTACCCTCCCTCACCCCTATCCGAAGTGAGGGCGGAAACGCTGGATCCACCATCTAATTGCAGGGCAGCAGACAGCGGAAGATTCTCACATTAAAAACCTATTACACACTTAGCGATCATTAACCTATTCAATACCCTGAGGGCATATTAAAAAAACCCATAACGGCATCCCACTGAACAACCGTTAATAATAAGAACCAAAAATTAAATAAAAACGAAAATAATGTTAAAAGATATTGAAAAACCATTTTCTATAGCAGTTCTAGTAACTCCACCCTCAATTCGGACAGGGTTTACATCCAAACTTCTCAAACCATATCTCTATATTCTAATGCTGACTCGTTACATAGACTGACTTTATATAACTTAGCCCGTGTACTGGTCAATGCCTTGACCGATGTGTTAGTCGATTGGTTATCACAAAGATGTACATTGGCCCCGTATTCTGTCTCACTCCAACTGCATGTAAAGGGGCCCACTGACCAATTACTGGTATATACATCCCGATAATACCAAATCCATATGGGCCAATCACCGATTAAGCAAATATTAAATAAAATGAATGAACATAAAAATTAAATTGGATGTTCTCTGTAAACATGGCCATAAATAGCGAACGAATGACAATAAATCAGCACAACAAATCAGACCATATACGTATACCCGCCATAATTGGAACGTTAGTACTCCACAATAGGATATAGTAACAATACCCATATGGCCAAATATTGACTTACCCACTAATAAAGGGTCTAGAATGGAGAGACCCAGTTACAAGAGAGGTGAAAGAAGGATGAACTCTCAAAACTAATATTACCTCTAGTTTGGTTCCCAGAATTTACACCCTAGTCTCGGGAATTATCTATAAAGGCATTGACATCAATATCGATGTTTAGCCCAAAAGGGGTATAGGTTTTTAATCTATGGACCCAAGCCATTTCCATCCTCGAAATACTTCTGATCATGGAACTACCCCGCCAGTGAGCTTCAACCCGGTGGGTGTATTTGAGCTCTATAATGAAAAAGATAATGACCTCAATAGCATGTTTCTGAGACTCAAGAATCTCATGATTTCTGAGATACATGCTCATTGGGACATCATATATTTAGAGACCTACATTAAAAACAATATGGTTCCTAGGAGCCTTAGGTGGGATGTTGCCCCCTATAAATTTGATGAGAACCTAGAGGAGTGGTTTGTCTACTTCAACTCCGCTGGTCTGAAACTTCTATCCTTTCTCATTGATAGGAAGAAGGTCAAACTAGAGAAGTTGGATAGTGAGATTAAGGGCATCAAAGAAAAAATGCTACCTTATAAGGACAGTGAGGATTATAAAAATAGATCACAAGGTTTATTAAAAACTATAGAAAAGGAGGAAAAAGATCAGAGGATCAAGAAAAAGAAAAAATATAATAGGGACCTTGGGGATTATCAAGCTGCCCTAGTATTCAATTGGCAAAAGAAACTCCAGGAGGGGGAGTTACAGTTGTCTGGTGATGGAGGGACTGTGGATTTATATGATCAGGTCCAATATGATACCAACTATGACAGTACCCCCCATGCTCACACCCGCCCCAGAGGAAGACCAGGGGTTGTGGCGAAAAAACTTCCCAATGGGGGCTCTAGGCCTGAGTATGGGTCCCCACGGGGACAAAACTATGGGCGGGGCCAGTTCGGGGCCAATGGAATACCTCAGGATAACCTCAATTGGGGTTCCAACTATCAAAATTATAATCAAAAGGGGGGCAGAAGACCTCAACAGGGACAGGGCTCTCATGATCTTTACTCATATGGGGGTCCCAGAAATGGAGAGGGACAACAGTACCCTAGACAGTCTCAGGTGGCCAATAGAGTCCCAGGTAGGGGTAAGGGTTCCAGTCAAGGGAACTGGTCAAGACCTAATAGGTCAAATGTCCCATATAATCCTGATATTGAGAGGGAATCTGAGAATATATATCAAAACAGATTTTATCCGCTAAGGGATCTGAGAGGTCCAGATGAGGAATATCGATCATATCCTGTTGGGGACCATGAACCCCAGAGAAATGTGGGTCAAGGTAGAGGTAACTCCAATACAGGTAGAGGTTACCCACAGAATCCCATGACCCCGGGTGAGGGGGTACCCCGAACCACAGGGTGGGGTTTTTTCGACCGAATCAAGGAATAAAAAGACCAGCAGAACACGGAGAGGCACCAGAGGGGGGAGGCGATTTGGATCAAAAAAGGCTCAAGGTTTAGGTGGGGCTGGTATTTTTAACCTGAGTTCAAAAACACTCACGGAATCTGAAACCCTCCTTCTTGACCAAGGCCTGAACTTCGCCCCCCCTAGGAATTTAAATAGGTTTGAAACCTATATGGACATCCATAGATTTGTTAGAAAAGTTAACATTAAAAGGTATCTTACTATGAACCCAATTGTGGAGAACAAAAGGGTGTCTTCAGTCTTTTCACATACGGATTTATCTAATGCCTCACTATACAACCCACCTGGGTCCCTAGCCCCTTCCCTGAAAGTATTCAGGGACGTGGTTTTGAGGGATATTGAAAATTTAGTTTAAGAAAGTCCGGTTGGGGAAAGAACTGCAAAACGGGTTAGATTCCCTCTGTAACAACAAAGATCTCATTATACGTCCGGCGGACAAGGGAGGGGGAATAGCGGTACTGGACAGAGACGCGTATATGCTGGAAATGTCTAAGATTTTAAGCGATCAATCCACCTATCAAGTTTTGGATTCTGACCCCAAACGGAGGTATAAGGGTGAATTAAACAAACTGATTAAGAGTGGATTGGGTAAAGGTATCCTCACTAAAAAAGAGGCTAGTTTTCTGGTTCCTAAGGCCCCGAGGACCCCTGTAATTTACTATCTCCCTAAGTTACACAAAGACCCGGTCTGCCCACCCGGGTGCCCCATTGTCAGTGGAATAGGCTCCCTGACCTCCCGGGTGGGCAGATACATTGATTTTTTCCTCCAACCCTTAGTCCGAAATATGCCCTCGTTTTTGAAGGATTCAAGGCAAGTTATCAATATTTTAAATAATATTGTTCTTAGGGAAGGCCTACTGTTAGTGACGGCAGACATCACGTCCCTTTACACAGTCATACCACATGATTGGGGTCTGCTTGCAGTAAAGCATTTTTTGAACCAAGATTCTGGGTTGCCAAGGGAACAGATAGAGTTTATTATGGACCTTTTGAGGTTCGCAGCGACTCACAATTATTTTTGGTTCAATCAGAAGTTCTACAACCAGGTTAGGGGCGTGGCCATGGGGGCTAAGTACGCCCCTAGCCTGGCTAATTTATTTATGGCCCTGTGGGAGGAGGATGTCGTCTACCCCCAGAAGAGACCGGAATTAGTCCTTTGGGTACGATATATAGACGACATCCTCCTCCTTTGGGAGGGAGACCTTCCTTCATTACATGACTTTTTGGAAAACCTTAACAACAATGACAGGGGAATAGAGCTAAAATACGAGGTGAGTTCCCATATGGTGCACTTTTTGGATCTAACGATTGAAAAGAGGGGGGACTCCCTGATTACCTCCACCTTTTTTAAGACATCGGATAGGAATGCCTATATACCCCAGACCAGTTGCCACCATAGACCGTGGCTAGATGGTATTCCTAAGAGCCAATACAAGAGGCTGCGTCGCAATTGCACACATCTGACGGACTTTCAGGAACAGGCCAAGACCCTCACTCAGAGGTTTTTGGAAAAAGGATAGAAGGAGGAGAGCCTCCTGGAACCTCTCTTGGAGGTCACCAATATGAATAGAAGGGATTTACCCAAGGGTAGGTCTAATGTGAGACAGACACGGGATCAAGACAGGCTCAACACTCCATTTATCACTACATACTCGTGTCAGGCTAAGAAAGTCAGACAAGTAATTATGAAACATTGGCATATTTTGACCAATGATAGGGTCCTCAAAGACAATCTACCAGAGAAGCCTTCGTTCATTTTTAGAGGAGCCCCCTCTCTAAGGAATTCCTTGGCCCCTAATGTCATTGATCCTCCCGTTACGAGGCCTATTTTTTCCAACAAATGACCGTTTTTTTCAAATGTGGGAAATGCAGAGTGTGCTCACTTAATAAGATCACACAGCGCAAAACTATGGGTTTCTCTTCCACTAAAAGGTCCTCACAGTTTAGTATCAAACCATTCATCACGTGTAATACAAAGGGGGTGGTATATATGATTCAATGTCCTTGTGGACTACAATACGTGGGGAGGACCAAACGCCCCCTAGTAGTGCGACTAAACGAGCATGTGAGTAACATCATTAGGGGTTTTAAGAACCATTCCCTATCTTACCACTATAGACAGGTCCACAACAGAAACCCAGGTAATACCATCTATTTGGGTATAGATAAGTACCAAGCTCACTGGCGGGGTAGTTCCATGATCAGGAGTATTTCGAGGATGGAAATGGCTTGGGTCCATAGATTAAAAACCTATACCCCTTTTGGGCTAAACATCGATATCGATGTCAATGCCTTTATAGATAATTCCTGAGACTAGGGTGTAAATTCTGGGAACCAAACTGGAGGTAATATTAGTTTTGAGAGTTCATCCTTCTTTCATCTCTCTTGTAACTGGGTCTCTCCATCCTAGACCCTTTAATAGTGGGTAAGTCAATATTTGGCCATATGGGTATTGTTACTATATCCTATTGTGGAGTACTAACGTTCCAATTATGGCGGGTATACGTATATGGTCTGATTTGTTGTGCTGATTTATTGTCATTCATTCGCTATTTATGGCCATGTTTACAGAGAACATCCAATTTAATTTTTATGTTCATTCATTTTATTTAATATTTGCTTAATCGGTGATTGGCCCATATGGATTTGGTATTATCGGGATGTATATACCAGTAATTGGTCAGTGGGCCCCTTTACATGCAGTTGGAGTGAGACAGAATACGGGGCCAATGTACATCTTTGTGATAACCAATCGACTAACACATCGATCAAGGCATTGACCAGTACACGGGCTAAGTTATATAAAGTCAGTCTATGTAACGAGTCAGCATTAGAATATAGAGATATGGTTTGAGAAGTTTGGATGTAAACCCTGTCCGAATTGAGGGTGGAGTTACTAGAACTGCTATAGAAAATGTTTTTTCAATATCTTTTAACATTATTTTCGTTTTTTTAAATTTTTGGTTCTTATTATTAACGGTTGTTCAGTGGGACGCCGTTATGGTTTTTTTTAATATGCCCTCAGGGTATTGAATAGGTTAATGATCGCTAAGTGTGTAATAGGTTTTTAATGTGAGAATCTTCCGCTGTCTGCTGCCCTGCAATTAGATGGTGGATCCAGCGTTTCCGCCCTCACTTCGGATAGGGGTGAGGGAGGGTACATAAGAGGTGACGTGGTGAGGGCGCGCCTATCCTTTTGACGATGTCCAATAGGACGAAACATACGTCAGGAAGGGCGAGCTGACGTCACCGAAAGCATTAGCCGGCTGTTTTTACTGTGCGATCTCGCTGCTTAAAATGTGAGTGGTTTTTACCGTTTATAATAAACGAGTTATTACGTTACTATACTATGTGGCCTTCCTTCTCCTACACATGTCGCAATTGAATCAGAACTTTCTGGGAGCCTTGATTTGAGTCTACCTAGCGAGGTCCTTATCCTGTCAACTTGGTGTATGCAGAGGAAGATAAGACCCTTACTACACACAGTGCTGCTTGTGTTGCGGGCTGGTAAGCCTTGATTTCTGGCGGTGGTGGATTGCACACATTGCTGTATGTTTGGTGTAGTGTGTCTATTTTTAACCAGTTGGTGTCCAGTACATATTACACTATATGTTTGTCATTTTTGCATCAATACCTGGGAGTTCCTGGATGTGGTTATCCTAGGGGATCCACCCCTACCTGACCAGGCACATAGAGGAGGATAAGCTATTGCATCATAGAGCGCTGAGAAAGCTGCAGGCTGGTAAGCCTTGATTCCTGGTGGTGGTGAGTCTCACGTATGCTTTTTGATTCACAAGGAAATCGTGTAGTCTGTTAACATCCGAAAAGATTCCTCATTGGGAGCCCATTCTAGTCAACTTTATTATCCAACAAGTTTAAGGACTAATATGAACTTGATGATTCGTTAGCGCAGCTTCTTTGTTATCCATTTACTACCGTAACCTACCACCAAAGAACAATCAAAAATAAATGACCTTGCTCCCGACAATTCCAGTGATACCACATATGTGTATGTTAGGTGTTGTATGTACAGCCCAAAAACAATAGTGCACATTTTGTTTTGTTTTTATCCTACCTAAAACACACTGGCACTAACTGACACTGATTAAAAAAATAAATAAAAATTCTGCCCCCCCCAAAAAAATACTGATCCTGTCCTTTGACCCTGACCTTGACCTTTGACTCTGACCCAAATACTAACTTTGGCACTGACCTTGATTTAGGTATCTTTGTATTTATATTATTATTATTATTATGTTATTTACTTATTTTTTACACACTTTTTTTCCTGTACAAGGACAGAGAGAGATACAATGTATCTCTCCCCTTCATTCACAGAAAAAGAAAACACGGGAGCCAATCAGAGGATATCATAGCAATCAGGTGACCTGGAACTGGGATTTCTGGATCCTGATCGTTAGTAAGGGGCCCGGGCTCATGGTGAGATCTCTGTGCTGGGAGGTACACAAATATGCAGCCTCATGGGAAAAAGCCCAGTGCAGCAGGACTGCATATTTGTGTGACGTCGGCGTGAAGGGGTAAAAGAGTACCTCCATTTTGTTGAGGAAAAAAAAACAATCCATTCTGGGCGATCAAAGCACATTGCATGGATTTTAACAAACTTAAACAGAATCCTACCTGCTTCTGATCTGAAGAAAAAAGCTGTTGTATGCAGAGTGAATCTAAATGGCTGTGAATTGTTAATTATCAGTCAGCTGATGAACTTGCAGTGTTATAAGGAGGAAAGTGGCAGGATCTGCATTCATTTAGAAGTGATTAACCCTTTGGGGGTATCTCACCAAAAATTATTTTTTTGCTGCAGAGGATGCTTAAAATAGGATCTGTATTTTAGAGCAGAGTTTTTGGAAAATCAGTGAGCCAGTCACACAAGCAGGAAATGACCAATGATATACAGACTGCCTCCAGGTTGCCATATTGCATTATATTTTACAAAACATTACAGAGCTGCAGATTGAAAAGGAAAGGTAATTTTTAATAACATTCAATTACAATTTGGCTCGTGTAGCAATTATGTATGATATATTATTATTTTTTTATTTGCAATTTTTTCTCAAGAAAGTAGAGTTACCCTTTCACCTGTTGCTGCCTGCTTGCGGTTTAATTAAGAGCTATATAAACATAATAACACAAAATACAAGTCCTTTTTGGCAATGTCTTTGATAATGAATGACAGCGTAAAAAAAACACACATATACAGTACATTGTCATACGCTACCACAACATGTATATGACATGTTTTATAAAGTGTGATGTGGCATGGACAAGCCCTTAAGTGGAAAGAACCGTAAATTGTGAAGAGCGTGTTCATCCAAGTTTTTGGTACATGCTGTTAAAATGAATCATCTGTTGACTTTTTAATATTTTTTGAAGACCCTAGTGGTGGGTACAGATGAGAGAACCAATTTGCACAATCTTCTTGGTTTGCTCAAAATTAGGGCTTCCTGGGAATCAGCAATTTGCTTCACTGGCAAACATGATTTCACAAGTGAACAAGTGAACAAAGGAATGAAGGAATGCCTCCAATGTGTCATAACTGGCCTAATAAGGGGGATCTATAGGTAACAGACGTTTCAGGTTGTGGGATTTTGTTCCCAATAAGCTCCAAATGCATTAGAAGTAGAAGTGAAATCACCACGTTTCTGTTGGGGGGGGGGGGATACTGCCACTTGTTTGGACAAGTTCAATATTACCAAAAGAGAAAGGGAGTGAAGCCGCTCAGGTGCGGGGTAACAAACTACCGGCCAACAGGTGCAGGTCCCGTTCGTGATTTCAGGAGATCCACATTAAAGCAAGGAGATGATGTCGACACCGAAATGGGTCGGACGAAAAACCCGAGATATTTAACTCCTAGTAAACCGTTAAGTACATCCAATACTTATTCGTCTGCATTCGCGACACTTTGCGCAATTGGGTAACAGTAGGTACCTGTACGGCCATAGACAGTAATACGAACAGTGAAACACTACATGGAACAACTTATTTAAATGTTTGTAAAAGGTCGTTTGGCCACGTCGTACACACGCCAGTAGAGGAACGAAATTACACCTAGAGGACTTTAGTGCTTGCCCTGGACGTGGACAACCGGCCATCAAACAATGGGGCGTGGACTCGCCGAAGTGAGGGAAAGAGAAAACCATTATAACTTGAACAGGTTTGTTCACCGTCA
>BLSH010465423.1:41697-55520 GCA_018402905.1 Glandirana rugosa
AGAAACGTGAATTCCCTCTGTATTTTAGAGCAGAGTTTTTGGAAAATCAGTGAGCCAGCCACACAAGCAGGAAATGACCAATGATATACAGACTGCCTCCAGGTTGCCATATTGCATTATATTTTACAAAACATTACAGAGCTGCAGATTGAAAAGGAAAGGTAATTTTTAATAACATTCAATTACAATTTGGCTCGTGTAGCAATTATGTATGATATATTATTATTTTTTTATTTGCAATTTTTTCTCAAGAAAGTAGAGTTACCCTTTCACCCATTGCTGCCTGCTTGCGGTTTAATTAAGAGCTATATAAACATAATAACACAAAATACAAGTCCTTTTTGGCAATGTCTTTGATAATGAATGACAGCGTAAAAAAAACACACATATACAGTACATTGCCATACGCTACCACAACATGTATATGACATGTTTTATAAAGTGTGATGTGGCATGGACAAGCCCTTAAGTGCAAAGAACCGTAAAGTGTGAAGAGCGTGTTCATCCAAGTTTTTGGTACAATCTGCCTGGTTTGCTCAAAATTAGGGCTTCCTGGGAATCAGCAATTTGCTTCACTGGCAAACATGATTTCACAAGTGAACAAGTGAACAAAGGAATGAAGGAATGCCACCAATGTGTCATAACTGGCCTAATAAGGAGGATCTATAGGTAACAGACGTTTCAGGTTGTGGGAGTTTGTTCCCAATAAGCTCTAAATGCATTAGAAGTAGAAGTGAAATCACCACATTTCTGTGGGGGGGGGGGTTACTGCCACTTGTTTGGTCAAGTTCAATATTACTCTATTATACCAGGCTTAGTATACATTACTGTATATTATCTCACCATAACAAATAATGGGGGCTACACCACTGAGTCACTGGCAATGCAGATTTTCCATTATTCCCTAATGTCTAGTGCTGAGGTCTGTGCAACTTAGTGAGTGAAACAGACTTATATCATGGGTAACTTCAGCAGGTAGATCTTGTCAGTGTTGCCCATGATATACTGTATATTGGCTTAGATATTGAATAATGTGTAGCGCTGCCCCCTTGAGGGAGGCTAAAAGAATCAATTCCCCCTTGGATCTCCTCAGTCAGAAGGTCCTACACCACCCCTGACACTCTGGGTTCACTCATATTATAGGTTTTATAACCAATAACTTTATTTTAGTAATGGAAACCACAACAAGGTAGAGTTACAAAAGTTTACTTTTAACTCTTATTTCTGAGAAAGAATAGCAACTGTGAACAGTAAATAGTACAATTCTTCACACAAGTAGTCAATTTGAAGGTTCTGGCGCGCAAAAGGAGCAAGTGGCTTGTGCACTTTCACTACTCCCTGTATTCTCCAACAATATCAATAATTGAGAACAATGAAATTCCTCTAACTGAGTTTAAACAATACCTAATGGGTCTTTGCAGAAAAAGTAAGCTGATAATGTCTACTGGAATTTAGCAAGTGACATATTGCAATAAATTCCTATTTCAAACCAATGACCCAAAAGATAAATAGGTACCACTCAATGGATTATGTATCAACTTATGAACAGTATTCTACAATGCACAATTACGCTATATAATTAAGCAATAGAGCTACAGTTAAGCAAACACACTAAATAACCTGGTCCTATTTATTTTTCCTCCCATTCTAGGATAAAGAGTTCTTAGGAGGTAAACCAACACCAAGCAATAGCCCTGAGTATATGAGTGAGGAAAAGATGGGTAGATGCAGTTGCAGTTCTCCTGTCTTGCACTGTCCAAGCAATCTGCAATAAGAATTAGATACCTATGCATAATGTGTCCTTCTAATCAGTAAGATGAGGCACAAATAGTTGAAATTCCAACTAACTTCTTGAGTAAGATTAGTCACAACTGCTAAACTGTATTCCAAAAGGCAAAAAAGATATGCTGCAAGACAGTATGTGTAATTCTATGTGTGGGCGCTGAGCCCTCTCACCGGTTCCAAGGGATTGTTTGAAGATAAATGATCTGGTGCTCAGTCAATGATGCTGGGAACACTGGATCCGTTAGTTCCTGTAGACTGATTGCTCCTTGGAGGTGTAAAGCATCCACTGCACTCCTTACAGCTCTCCTGATCGACAGATGCGACTGATGCAGTAGCTGGCAGGGCTTCTATCCAGATAGAGATGAACTTTGGATGATTCTGTTGTTCGCTCACTGTATTACTGGAGAGCAGATACTAGTTGTATCAGCTGCTGATGATTTCAGTCAGCTGGAACATTTTGCTTAGGCCGCAGGCATAAATTAGACGGCAGCAGCACTCAGGGTTCCTCTCTGATCGATCACACTATCCCAAGAGGCCATTGTTAGCGCCTCCTTCCCCTTAAATAATCCTCCTACAATGCATTGCACCTCCCAGAAGTCTTCAGTGCAGCACAGCCTGATGGAAAACGGAGTCCTTCTCAGTAAGAGTCTGTTGGCTATTTCCACTCCCAAAAAGCATCATCCTGGCTGCAATTACAGTCTTTTCCAAAAGCAAGCACTAGAAGGAGTTTCCATGTTAAGCAATGTACATCATTGTCTGCATGCCAGAGGAATATTTTTAGAACTCCTGGCTTCAAATGTAAAAAGGAAATTGCTAAGTAACCCTTATTAACCTGAATAAGAATTAATTTGTTGTTTTTCCTTGGGGAAAATTGAACTCGACAATGTCCATTCATAATTGAAAATACACTTTTTACTGGACTGTCCCATTATTTTTTTGTATTAAAGCGGTAGTAAACCTGCACCTAAAAAAAAAAAAAACCCTGCAAGACAATAGCATAATGTATTAGTATGCATCGCATACTAACACATTATGAAATACCTTAGAAGGAGGCCCCCAATGCCCGCGTAGGTCAGCGCTGAGGGAGCCGCCATGATGTCCTTCTTCTTTCTTCCGGGTACGCAGCTCCGGTGCTGTGAGTGGCCGGAGCCACGAGGCGTCACTCCCGCGCATGCGCACAGGAGTTCTTCGTTCCGGCAGCGAACTCTGATTTTACGGCAGCCTCCGCCGGATCATCAGAGCGCATGTGCCATGACGTCAGACGACTGCATTCAGAGTGAATATCTCCTAAACCATCTCCTAAACCTGTAGGTAAAACCATATTTTACCTACAGTTAAGCCTTATTATAGGCTTACCTGTAAGTTAAAATCACATTAAGGGGTTTACAACCGCTTTAAACAGAATTTCTTTATTGTACATCACGGGACATAGAGCAAGCTATAAACCATGACTACCTGGGTTACCTATAGGTGAATGAGCACTGGCAGAAAAATAAGGACAGGAAGTTCCCCTTTTTAACCCCTCCCATTCAGGAAGGTGCTCAGTTTTTTCACCAGTATCTGAAAGGTGAAAGGTGATGGTCATGGAAGTACAACTCTCTGTTTGCTGGACCAGATTCTCAAGTAATTCCAGTAGGGATCAGGAGATTGGTCATCTGAATCCATTTCTACAGCTGGGATGCTAAGATGGATTATACTTGGGTCCCTCTTTGATGGAAATGGATGTTTAGGTGGAGATTGCTTGTAATGTGTACAGCTGGTGCTGGACCCTATGGATTGAAGCCCTGCACTTACCAAGGCCTTTTGGGAAGGGTGTTGCACAGATCCAGAGTAGTGGACTCCAAGAGAAAGGGGGATTCAGTCCCTGAAGGTCTGGTTAGACATTACCCTCCATGAAGGGTAAAGATTGGATGTTGATCTTGTAATGGACATATCTTGTGGCGAGAATGGTGAGTGTCCCAGCAAGTATGGGGCCCTTTAACCACTTCCTTACCGGGCCATAGACAAATTACGGTGGCAGGAACACTTCCTCGATCTGGGCGGATGTCATACGACATCTGCCCACCACGCGGCGATCAGGGATCGGTCCTTTCCCTCGAGTTACAGCTCCTCCCTGATGTGTGTAAAGAGCCAATGAAATTGGCTCTTTACCATGTGACCGGCTGTGTCCAATCACAGCCGGTCACTTTGTTTATCTGCGTGCATGCCGCTTGTGCGCGCCCATGGGGGCACGCAGCACGACGATCAGGGACGGTTCTCCTCCTCACACACCGTAAGAAAGCTTGTTACCGCTTACTGTGTACACCAAGCATACTGATTGTCCCCCCGGTAATAAAGAGGACCTGTCACCACCCCATCATAGTACCTGTCACCAGCCCATCAAAGTACCTGTCACAGCCCATCAAAGTACCCTAGTATCTATCACCTGCCCATCAGAGTACCCGGGCACCTGTCAGCAGCCCATCAAAGTACCAGAGTACCTGTCACCTGCCCATCAGAGTACCCGAGCACCTGTCACCAGCCCATCAGAGTACCCGAGTACCTGTCACCAGCCCATCTGAGTACCCGAGTACCTGTCACCAACCCATCAGAGTACCCGAGTACCTGTTACCAACCCAACAGAGTGCCCGAGTACCTGTCACCAGCCCATCAGAGTACCCGAGTACCTGTCACCAGCCCATCAGAGTAATGAAGTACCTGTCACCAACCCATCAGAGTACCCGAGTATCTGTCACCAGCCCATCTGAGTACCCAAATACCTGTCACCAACCCATCTGAGTACCTGACTTTCTGCCATCAGCCCATCTGAGTACCCAAGTACCTGTCACCAGCCCATCTGAGTGCCCAAGTACCTGTCACCAGCCCATCTGAGTCCCAGAGTACCTGTCACCAGCCCATCTGAGTAGCCAAGCATCTGTCACCAGCCCATCTGAGTACCCAAGTACCTGTCACCAGCCCATCAGAGTACCCGAGTACCTGTCACTAGCTCATCTGAGTACCCGAGTACCTGTCACCAGCTCATCAGAGTACCCAAGTAACTTTCACCAACCCATCTGAGTACCCGAGTATCTGTCACCAACCCATCAGAGTACCCAAGTGCCTGTCACCAGCCCATCAGAGTACCCGAGTACCTGTCACCAGCCCATCAGAGTACCCGAGTACCTGTCACTAGCTCATCTGAGTACCCAAGTACCTGTCACCAGCCCATTTGAGTACCTGTCACCAGCCTATCTGAGTACCAGAGTACCCGTCACCAGCCCATCTGAGTACCCAAGTACCTATCACCAGATCATCTGAGTACCCAAGTACCTGTCACCAGCCCACCAGAATACCCGAGTACCTTTTACCAGCCAACCAGAGTACCTGAGTACCTTTTACCAGTCCATCAGAGTACCCAATTACCTGTCTACAGCCCATCAGAGTACCCGAGTACCTATCAGCTGCCCATCAGAGTACCTGAGTACCTATGTGCAGCCCGCGCCTCATAAAATATACATTGGGGTGTTTGCTTTGCAAAATGGGGTAATTTTGTGGGTAATTCCACTGTACAGCTGCTCCAGGACCTTCAAAAGTGTGATAAGTAGGAATAAAATTAGATGTGTAATGTATGCTCCTAGACCGCCTGAAGGTACTACTTCAATGGTGGACCTCTCTATGTGTCCAGGCTGTGCAAAAGTCTCACACATGTGGTATCACCATACTCGGGATGAGTAACAGAATGTATTTTGGGGGGTCATTTTTGCTATGTACATGCTATGTATTAAAAAAATCTTGTGTAAAAAAAATAGGTTTTCATTTTCTTTCCACGTTTTCCGAAGACTTGTGGAAAAAAATTAACTATTCAAAAAACTCATATTGCCTCATAGAATATACATTGGGGTGTTTGCTTTCCAAAATGGGGTCATTTTGTGGGTAATTCCACTGTTCTGGTGCTCCAGGGCATTCAAAAGTGTAATAGGTCGTTAGGATATTTTATGTGTAATTTATGCTCCTAGAACACCTGACGGTGCTCCTTGCATGTTGGATCTCTGTATGTGGCCAGGCTGTGTAAAAGTTTCACACATGTGGTATAGCTATACTTGGGACAAGTAGCAGAATATATTTTGGGGGTTAATTTTTGCTATGTACATGCTATGTGTTAAAAAATATCTTGTAAATTGACCACTTTATGTAAAAATAAGAGTTTTCATTTTCTTTCCGCGTTTTTCAAAGACTTGTGGAAAAAAAATGAACCTTTAAAAAGACTCATAATGCCTTATTGAATATACGTTGGGGTGTTTTCTTTTCAAAATGGGGTCATTTTGTGGGTAATTCCATTGTCCTGGTGCTCCAGAGCCTTCAAAAGTGTAATAGGTCGTTAGGATATTTTATGTATCATTCATGCTCCTAGAACGCCTGATGGTGCTCCCTGCATGTTGAGACTCTGTGTGTGGCCAGGCTGTGTAAAAGTCTCACACATGTGGTATCGCTATACTCAGGATGAGTAGCAGAATGTAATTTTCGGTTTAATTTTTGCTATGTACATGCTATGTGTTAGAAATATCTTATAAATTGACCACCTTGTGTAAAAATAAAAAAGTTTTCATTTTCTTTCTGCGTTTTTCAAAGACTTGTGGAAAAAATGAACCTTTCAAAAGACTCATGATGCCTCATAGTATATACGTTGGGGTGTTTGCTTTCCAAAATGGGGTCATTTTGTGGGTAATTCCATCGTTCTGGTGCTCTAGGGCCTTCAAAAGTGTAATAGGTCGTTAGGAAATTAGATGTGAAATTTCTGCTCCTAGAACGCCTGACGGTTCTCCCTGCATGTTCAGCACCTGTATGTGGTCAGGATGTTAAAAAGTCACATGTGGTATCGCCATACCTGGGAGGAGTAGCAGAATGTATTTTGGGGTGTAGTTGGAAGTATGCATATGCTGCGTGTAAGAAATAAGTACTTGTTATGACAATTTTGTGTAAAAAAAATATATATATTTATTCATTTTCCCAAGAATAGTGGGGAAAAATTACAACTTCATGCATACATGCCTCTTACTAAATACCTCAGACTGTCTACTTTTCAAAAAGGGGTAATTTAGGGGGTATTTGTACTTTCCTGACATTTCAGGGCCTCAAGAAATGAGATAGGCCATCAGTACATCAGGTGTGATCAATTTTCAATGATTGGCACCATAGCTCTATGACTTTCACAAAGACAAAATAATATACACTTATTTGGGTTACTTCTACCAAAGAAAAGTAGCAGTATAGGTTTTGGTCCAAATTTATGAACAAAAATTACTTATTTGCAAAATTTTATCATAGAAATAAAAAAAAAGTGTTTTTTTTCAAAATTTTCAATCTTTTTTCACTTATGTCGCAAAAAATAAAAAACCCAGAGGTGATTAAATACCACCAAAAGAAAGCTATATTTGTGTGAAAAAAATGATAACAATTATGCTTTGGTACAGTGTTGCATGACTGAGTAATTGACATTCAAAGCGTGAGAGCACTGAAAGCTGAAAATTGGTCTGGGCAGGAAGGGGGTGTAAGTGCCCTGTATTGAAATATTTAAGGAAGGATCACAGTAAAGGCTGCCTAAGATGTCTTCCCGCTGTTGTCCACAAGGGACAGTGCTATTTATTGTGTTCTGTTGATATAGGTTGCTAATGGTGCACTTGCAGGTTTTTCCCTGTGTGGCGGTACCATTCTCTCAGTGGAATTGGCAGGCATGCACAGGGTTGTACGTGCGCTAGCATACATGTGATATGTACGCGCATATAAAGAGGAAGCGGTGCTTCCAATGGACATTTTATTAAAGGGGAAGAATCAGGCAGTTCTCCTATGGCTCTCTGGTGGCAACAGCCCCTGGCACTATTGGTGGTGCAGCAGAGGGAACACTGGGCAGGCTTTCTCTGTATTGGGCATGTAAGTACACCATAAGGAAAGATGCTGGAAGCTGGGTGGTCTTCCATGGGGTCTAGCTATACTGTTGTTGTTTAACAGATCCTCTTAGCTGTGGAGGGTAGCCTGGCAGGCACAGCCCTTTTACTTATATAACAATAACTTGGAAAATGTCTTCAAGAAAGCAGAGGGTGGACAGCAGATGGGAAGGGCTCAGGAGTGCCACCATCAGGCCCTGAAGACTCTGATCATAGTCCAGCTGAGTATGTGTGATCGGAGAGAGACCAGATGTGTCAGGTGTGTCTGAGCCACTATGTCTGTCTGGTATTGTGGCCACTGTAGGGGCATTAACTTCTTACTTGAAGGAAAAATTGTGGGCATACTTAATGGGACAAAGTGGTATGAAGTGAGAGTGGTCCCCTTCACCAGATCCTCCTCCTTTTGTGGAAACTAGTTAATGGAAGGTGAAGGGCTCTTCTGGGTCACCGTTCTGTCACAGAGAATTGTCCCAAAGGAAAAGGTGGGCTGATTCAAGGAGAGTTTAGGCACCAGGGCAGCACTCCCAACGAGCAGCAGCAGACTCTAGAGAAAACAGGGTAAACACAAAGAAGGCGCCTCTAAGTGCAGTATAAACAATTTTATTACAGCCAAATGGTTAAAAACACTTACTAGAAAGTGGTAATTCACAGGCACATCAATAGCTCCTGTGAAATATGCAGTCCAGCACTGAATGGGATCCTGGGCATGTGTCCTGTCTGCAGATGTAATTACAGCCCATCCGACCAGTGGGGAGTCTAGTCAGAGAGGGTCCTCAGTATGGATTTGTGCCAGGGGACACCAGGAAGCAGCTGTGCAGTGAGCACAGAGCACCAGACCAGCTTGTGACAACACAGGAAGTGCTCCCGACGTGGAACGCACAGAACCAGAAATGACGTCAGGGGGCGGGGCGCGTTTCAGAGCGAATCAGTGGCTCCCTCCTCAGCAGATGGGCTGGATAGCTGGGATTACTTCCTTTTTATTTTAGCTGTGGGTGTGACCCTGGGCAGGGCCAGCCTCAAAGTGTTAGCAGAGAAGGACTTGTACAGGGGGATATGTGACCAAAACATAGCAGAACATGGATAAGTGGGGGACAAAGAAACAAACAGAAAAAAACTGAAAAAGCAACACAAGGGTACATTCATAAAATTGGTGGTGCATCGGATCTCTATTTGAATACTTCTGTGGGGATGCCACCACATTTATGGGAGTGCTAGAAAGCCTGTGTAAGGCTATAGAACAGTGCACAAATGAGCTGATATATTTGTAAGGCACTAAAAGCACAACATTGAGAGGTTGCAAAATGCCCAATTATGCATGTATTGGCATAGGGCGACGTTAAGGTACACTCATAGGTAGTGAATATAGGAATCAAGGATTATAAAAATGGTAATGATAAAATAAAAAAAATATATATTTTTAAAAAATAAAATTAATAACATTAACCACTTCCTTACTGGGCACTTAAACCCCCCTCCTGCCCGGACCAATTTTCAGTTTTCAGTGCTGTCGCTCTTTGAATGACAATTGCGCGGTCGTGCGACGTTGTACCCAAACAGAATTTGCGTACTTTTTTTCCCACAAATACAGCTTTCTTTTGGTGGTATTTGATCCCCTCTGCGTCATTTCTGATCGCCGCTATAAACAAAAAAGAGAGCGACAATTTTGAAAAAAAAACAATATTTTTTACCTTTTGCTATAATAAATATCCAAAAATAAAAAATAAAAAAACCAATTTATTCATCAGTTTTGGCTGATATACATTCTTCTACATATTTTTGGTTAAAAAAATTGCAATCTGCGTATATTGATTGGTTTGCGCAAAAGTTATAGCGCCCACAAACTATGGAAATTGATTTATGGTGTTTTTATTATTATTTTTTTTTACTAGTAATGGCGGCGATCTGCGATTTTTATCGGTGCTGCGATATCGGGGGAGACATTTCGAACGTTTTTGACACTTTTTTGGGACCAATGACATTTATACAGCGATCAGAAATGTAAATATCCACTGATTACTGTATAAATGTCATTGGCAGTGAAGGGGTTAACCTGCAGGGGGCAGTGAAGGGGTTAACTATGTTCCCTGGGTGTGTTCTAACTGTGGGGGGCGGGGTTGATAGGGGCATGACAGATCTAACTGATCCCAGTGACAGGGATCAGTAGATCTGGCATGCCCCCCCTCACAGAACGGGGAACCGCCGTGTTTACTTCGGCGGTTCCCCGTTCCTCCTCTCTGTAAGGAAATCGCGGGTCTCCGGCGGACATCGGGTCCGCCCGACCCGCGGGCATGCTCCCGCAGCATGCGCATGCTCCCGCAGCGTGCCGGGAGGCTTCCTCCCGGCATTTTAGAGCCGCGCTGTAGCCGTCATTCGGCTATAGCGCGGATGGCAGGAGGTTAAAATAAAAAATATATGTACTAAAAATAAAAATAGAAATGAAGAAATTATAAAATGAAGGCAGCCAGTGCATAAGCAGGCAACCAAGGGAAAGGCAAGCTAGGCAATGCGAAGGCACCCATAGATGGCAATGGTGGCCTACTGCACTTGGGGGGGGGAATGAAGAAGACAACATGGCCTCAGAGGAGGGTATGAACCTCCAATGCTTCATTCATCCCCCCAGGCGACAAAACATCCAGTGTATAAATCCAATAAGTCTCCCTGTGACACAATGTTTGGAATCTTTCTGCCGGGGGAAGGTCCCGGGGCATAGCTTCAATGACCCATACCTTTAGCCCAATGGTAGACCTATTGTGGCATTGCAAGAAATGTTTAGGGACATGGTGTGAATCACTGCCCTCAGAGATGAGGCGGCGATGTACACCAAAGCGTTTACGTAGCGTCCTACGTAAAATAAGCCACAGGAACATGTAAGGCAATACACCACATAGTCTGAAGAACAAGTGTGAAATTCCTTAAGTCGACCATTTCATGATAGATTTGTCAGCTTATTGCCCAAGTCTTTGGCTTAAAGGGTTAGGCTCCATCTTTTTTTTTTTTTAGTAAACGTTGTCTCCTAGGAGTGTGGTGGCCTCTTGGGCTATCCGCCATCAGACGTCAGTGGTTCTGATTTGCTATGGTGCAGCCTTGCCTTTGGTACACGCCTTTATGAGGTTTTACCAGGCTGCCGAGGATGTTTCTTTTACCCAAAGTGTTTTGCGTGCTGTGCATTAGATTTTAGTGGGCATGACAGTGGCTTTGAGACATCCCAGGCCACAATTTATAGCCTGCTCTGTGTCCCATGATGTACAATAAAGAAAGTTGGATTTTTGTACTTACCTGTAAGATCTATTTCTTGGAGTACATCATGAGACACCGAGGTCCCTTCCCTCTTTCTGGGGGTTCACTACTTGCTACAAAGCTGAGGCGTTTCCTGAATGGGAAGAGTTATATAGGGAGACTTCCTGTTTTGTTTTTTTTCTGCCAGTATCCATTCACCTATAGGTGGTGCATAACTAGTCATGATTGTTAGCCTGCTCTGTGTCCCACGATTTACTCTAAGCAATGGATTTTACAGGTAAGTACAAAAACCCATTTTTAAAACATCTCTGGGCTAAACTCCTCACTCCCCCACAAACTCACAGGTATCTCTCATAGATGCCTGCAGAGCCCTGAAGGAGTATAATGTTATATTCTAGTAAATAGAGATCATCCAAGCTTCAACTTATTGGTACATCTAGCTTTTAAGATGAATCCCATTTTCATCAGATTCCAAGTTTGCAGGAGCACATCCAGCTTCAGGTTTCAATTTAAGTTTCCCCTTGCCAACATGCACTTGTTCAGTCTGTGTTTTGGTTTTTAAAACCTCTAAAACCGAGCTAAATGCTCCCAGATAAATGCAGTGCCTTTCCCAATAGGTGACAGGAAGTTCCTCGAATTGCTTTCTGCTGCTGACTGGTGACTATCTCACATCACATTGGAACAAAAGAAAGAATGGATCAGAAGAAAGAATACCCCTGTGCATCATGTGACCATAGTTTTAGGTGAATAATTGGTGTATTTAGGTAGATTAAAAAAAAAAAAAAAAAAAAAAAATATATATATATACTGTATATATATATATATTGTGGGGGTGGGTTAGCGCAAGTGGGGATCACCTTCCCTGGGAAAAAGGTAGTCCAGACAGCAGGTCTTTCTTAAAAGCTGACTTGTAGCCAGTTTTATTTAAAAGGCTGCATGAAAAATCAAACAAAAAACACTAAATAAATCCTTGCCATCCAGGCTCTTATTAAACATTTCCAGGTTCCTAACTCAGAGGTGAAGGGATTCTCCCAGTCACCCACAAAAACAAAGATAATGCAAACATTTTGTTTTAGTCACAAAGCAAAAGTTCAGTTCAACAGCTCTCTCAAGTTTTTGGCTTCCTGAGTGCCAGGCCATGCAAACCTTTGCTCTACTCCTACTTATTTATACCACCTGTTGGTGGACACAAGTGGACCACAAAATCAAAATCTGGTCCGGAACCAACCATGCTAAGGTGGCTGGTAACACCTGGACCAGATTTTCCCTTAGTTCACTGCAAATGAACGAATGCGAGGCGACACATATCGTCCATCGATCAACTCACCTTTCAAGTCACTATACAGTACACCCCTCACATTTTTGTAAATATTTTATTATATCTTTTCATGTGACAACACTGAAGAAATTACACTTTGCTACAATGTAAAGTAGTGAGTGTAAAGCTTGTATAACAGTGTTTTCCCCTCAAAATAACTCAACACACAACCATTAATGTCTAAACCGCTGGCAACAAAAGTGAGTACACCCCTAAGCGAAAATGTCCAAATTGTCAATATTTTTTGTGGCTACCTCACTAGAAAGGAGAAAGAACATTGTTATCCGTCCAGCGTATAAAGGGGAAGGGTTGGTTGTACCGAGCAAAGAATATTATCAGGAAGAATTACAGAGATTACTGAGCAACAGTGATACCTGCCGACTTTTAGGAGGGGAACCCATGTTAACATTTAAAGAAGAACTGCATGTCCTGGTAGAGGAAGGCAAAACTAGAAGTGTTTTGAACACCAAGGAGCATTAAATTTAGACCCCCTTTTTTGTAGGACTCCTATTTTATATTTCCTTCCCAAAATCCATAAGAGCATAACACAACCTCCTGGCCACCCTATTGTCAATGGGATAGATCCTGTTACAGCTAGGCTAGGACAATATATAGATCATTTTCTCCAGCCCCTAGTGGTACAAACAGAAGCCTACTTAAAAGACAATAAACATGTCATTCAAATCTTGAACATGTTAACAAGCACTCCTTCGAGCATCTTAGTGACAGCTGATGTAGGGTCATTATATACCCTTATAGGTCACGAAGATGCTGTTGCTTTGGTTAAGTGGGCCTTGGCCCAATCAGATCTAACAATTAAACATAGGAGATTTTTGCTTAAATATCTAAGGTTTTGTCTACTTAAGGACTACTTCTCGATCGATCGCCAGTTCTTTTTACAGATCAGGGGTTTGACGATGGGGGCACGTTTTGCTCCCAGTGTGGCAAATTTATTCATGGCCCACTGGGAGGAAAGGACTGTTTTCGTCAATCGTCCCCCCCAGTTAGTTGTCTATAGAAGATATATAGATGATCTGATTCTTATATGGGAAGGAGATAGGACTAGTTTGGATCAGTTCATAAATAATCTTGATAACAATACGAAAAGCATCAAATTGTCCTGGAATGTTGATAATGAACATATCACCCTTTTAGATCTAGATATCTTTAACCACTTGACAACTGGGCACTTAAACCCCCTTAACAACCAGACCAATTTTCAGCTTTCAGCGCTCTCACACTTTGAATGACAATTACTCAGTCATGCAACATTGTACCCATATGAAATTTGCGTCCTTTTTTTCACACAAATAGAGCTTTCTTTTGGTGGTATTTAATCATCTCTGGTTTTTTATTTATTGCGCTATAATTAAAAAAAGACCGAAAATTTTGTAAAAAAATGAATTTTTCTTCCTTTCTGTTATAAAATTTTGCAAATTAGTAATTTTTCTTCATAAATTTTGGCCAAATTTTATACTGCTACCTATCTTTGGTAAAAAAAAAACTAATTAGTGGATATTATTTGCTTTCGAGATAAACACACTTTTTTTCCTGCGTTTAAA
>BLSH010465423.1:128471-154299 GCA_018402905.1 Glandirana rugosa
TCTAGTTTGAGACGTATTTTGTTGCTAGCGATGCTAGCACGTGTTGCTAGTCTAACAACCTGATTAAACTCTAAAGTTTATGGCGTCGAAACTCAACGTCTAGTTTGAGACGTATTTTGTTACTAGCGATGCTAGCACGAGTTGCTAGTCTAACAACCTCCTTAAACTCTAAAGTTTATGACGACGAATCTCAACCTCTAACGTCTAATTTGAGACGGATTGCGTTGCTAGCAATGCTAGTATGTGTTGCTAGTCTAACAACCTCATTAAACTCTAAAGTGTATGACGACGAAACTCACTGTGTAACGTCTAGTTTGGGACGGATTGTGTTGCTAGCAATGCAAGCATGTGTTTCCAACTCTAAGCAGCAGTATTTGAAATCTCAAATTCCTCCAACAATCTGATCGTTGAGCACGATCGTAGCGATCATTGTTTTATGCAGAGTTTGATCTGCAACTCAAAGCTGCGGTATTTGAAATCTCAAATTAGTCCAACAATCTGATCGTTGTGCACGATCGTAGCGATCGTTGTTTTATGCAGAGTTTGATCTGCAACTCAAAGCAGCGGTATATGAAATCGCAAATTTCTCCTATCTGTCCTCAGAGCAACAGCACAGTAGTAGTAAAGTAATTTATCTCAGGATGCAGGATCAGATGTTGTTAAAATGTCTCTAATCTCTCCCTGACGCTGTCAGCTACCTCTCCCTACAGCTAACCCAATGTGACTGCAGCATCAAGTGACTCCAGCTTATAAAGAGGCTGGGTCACATGATGCACTGGCCAATCACAGCAATGCCATTAGTAGGCATGGCTGTGATGGCTTCTAAGGGCAAACCAGTGAAACGCTTGTTGATTGGCTGCCCTGCAGCTTCTCAACACGTGGAGTAAAATAGCAGAACCCCGAACCCGAACGTTTTTTGAAATGTCCGTGTTCGGGTCCGGGTCTCGGACACCCGAAAGTTCGGTACGGACCCGAACGTTACAGTCCGGGTTCGCTCAACTCTAGTAAAGACGCCTCTTTATGTGGCAATTACAGGCCCATATCATTATTGAATGTGGACTTGAAATTGTTCTCAAAGATCCTGGCGACACGTTTGGCCTCTCTTTAGCCAGATATAATACACATAGACCAAGTGGGGTTCGTGCCAGGCCACGAAGCTCGCGACAATACAACAAAGACCCTACATCTCATCTCTTATGTCAAGACCCACGGTATCCCTTCTTGCCTTCTCGCATCTAATGCTGAGAAGGCTTTTGATAGGGTTGATTGGTCCTTCCTGCGTCTCTCGCTTCAACAGATTGGCATAGGCCCTAATATGTTACACAAAATGATGTCCTTATATAGCGACCCGTCTGCCCAAGTAGTTGCCAATGGTTGCAGATCAACCCCATTCCAAATCAGAAATGGGACTAGGCAGGGCTGCCCGTTATCGCCCCTCTTGTTTGCATTGGTCATTGAGCACCTAGCTCAAGCTGTGCGGAATAACCCCTCTATCAGGGGGATCCAGACTACCTCCATCCATTTCAAATTGTCACTTTACACAGATGACTTATTACTATATGTCACCCAGCCCCACATTAGTATTCCTTCCTTCTTACAAGAGCTTCAACGTTTTGGCTCATACGGTAATTTTAAACTAAACCTGACTAAAACGGAGGCCCTCAATATTAATCTACCCTCATCCACGTTGACAGGTATCCAAGCCAACTTCCCCTTCAGATGGCAACCTCACTCAATTAAGTATTTGGGAACAGAAATACCAAGCTCCTTTTCAAATATGTACTCCTTAAACTATGCCCCGTTGTTGACAAAAATCAAACGCCAACTGGAATCTTGGCATAACATGCAGACCTCCATGTTCGGTCGTTTGAGCGTCCTGAAAATGGACATTTACCTAAGCTCCTATACATATTCCAAACAATTCCAATCCAATTACCCAATACATTTTTTAAGGCCCTTTGCTCTATGGCCATAAGATATATTTGGCAAAGTAAACCTCCCGGACTAAAACATAAATCTCTGTGCCTTCCTAAATTAGAAGGAGGAGCTGGGCTCCCAGACTTCGAACTATACCACGCTTCAGCTGTTCTGTCTAGAATATTGGAGTGGTTCCCTCGCCCTTCCCCAAATGCGGCCTCAATAGTGGAACAAGACTTATCCTCAACCGACCTTAGGGCCCTTTAATGGGTACATAGTTGGATATACAATTCACTCCCCTCCTTGTCTCCCCTAACGAAGGCTTCTCCAACTATATGGTATAGATACTGCACCTCTAGATCGCTCTCTTTGGACCCGAGCCCATTAACCTCCCTGTTCGACAACCCATCATTACCCATTGGAGGTGCAGGAGTCTCTCTAGGTTACTATAATAGACCACGATAGCCAGTAGCCAGAGATTATGTACGTCCCAATACTGGGCTTTTCAGTCCTCCCCCTACATCCCTGACAACATCGATCGACTGGCTTACAACTATTGATCTAAATCGATACTGTTTGAAGTTATACAACACAGGCAATATACATAGACCACTCACCTATTTCGAGGAACTATGCACCCTATCTGAAACACGTCGCCACTCTCTCTCAATGATATACAGAGATCTCTTGTCTAACACACATAAAGGACCTCCGGCCTAAACAAGCCAATGGAGCGGGGACCTAGGGACCAAAATTTCCTCAGAGGAATGGCAGAAATCATTCTTATTTACTCACAAATGCTCGGTATCAGCATATGCCCAGGAGAAGAACTTCAAATTATTAACTAGGTGGTATAGGGATCCTGTGTCCTTGCATAGGATTTTCCCTAATTCCTCAGATGAGTGCTGGCGTTGTCACGGAGAAAAGGGAACCCTGTACCATACATGGTGGGATTGCCCACCTATATGCCCATTCTGGAAGCGTATCTTTGACATATACAATAGGATCTATGATAAACAACTTTTCCCCTCCCCGAAAATAGCGCTTCTATCCATTTTATCAAGATCTATTAAATCACAAAAACAAAACTTACTCAAATCCTTTCTGTCGGCAGCTCGACAAGTAATATCCAGGCACTGGAAAACCGAACTTACCCCCCTGATCCACCACTGGGTTAACACGATCAATGACATAATGCTAATGGAGGAAATGCAAGCTACAGTAACAGAGACAAGGGAAAAACACCATATAAGAAGGAACCTATGGTTACATTACTCGAACCTGGCCACCTTTCAAGAGTCATTCCTTAGCTAGGAAGTCTATAGCTCCGATCCCCCAGTCGGGCACCCCTCGGGGTGCTAGGGAGATCCGACCGCGAGAGTAATCGACATACTTAACTTCCTTATTTGACTGGTGGGAGGCCACCCGCCCCCCGACCGATTGACTACTACGTTCTTAACTATACTTTCTCTTCCTTTCTCTTTTCCTGTTAAGGCCCACAGGCCCTCTCTTCTACTTTCCGCTTATGTATTCTTTGATTTCTTTCTCTCTCTTTCTTTTCTTCCCCGCTCCTCTCCTGCCGCTTTTCTAGCATGTAAATTTACCTTTGGGTTAACAGGAGTATGATATGTAGCATCCTCACTTTGATATAGACGTGCCGCAAGAGCAATTCGGCTCCATTACGTGAAGTGAGTGACACCATTACTGATTAAGCATTGCGACAGGATATTACACAATTTTAGTATGGTGATTCCATGTTCCACCTTTTTTGCATTCCACATCTCTTTTATGTGCTCATAATGGTATTTACACCCTTGACAGGGTGTGGCTACATCCTTATGTAATGTAATCCTTATGTTTTTGAATACAATAATTATATATATTCGGCCTAATGTGGAAAATGGGTGGCACTCCCTTGCTGGCAATGATATGCTATTCGGGGAGTCTTGCCCTTTCACAAGTGGTTGAACTAAGCACTTACAGTTATTATGACTTTACGAAAGTGAAAATATCTGCTTCAAAAACCAAGTATCTAGTCACTGTTCTTCATTTTGTACTTTCATTGACAAGCCTGCATGTTTTACTTGAGGTTATACTGTTCACCTACTATGTCATGTTATACTCGTAAACTATAATAAAAATATATTCTACCTAAAAAATATCAAGGCAAATGAAGACCTCCGAATATTTTGGTGGGAATTTCACTGGAGTAGTAAGCCCTGGATCATGTTGCCAAAAGTTCATAAAACATTTGTTCTCAATTTTGCCATTGTTTTTTTATCTGACAGAACCTTTCCAGCAGGCCATGTGCCAAGAAATTAATTTGCAACAACTGACAAACATGGACCAATCTTACATTTACATAAGAATTCAAAAACATTTAAGTGCATGAATTTGAGATGAGCACAAGATGAAAATGATGGTATACTGTGCTGAACAGAGACAGCGTCTATTCATAAATATAAGAGGACCCTTAGAGTCCCATGACCAAGCACAGCACACGACTTAAATTCAGAGGCCCGAACTTGAAGTGCACCCCTTATAGTCTGTACCAAGAGATAGCACTGTCAGGGTGCTGAGAGCAACTGCAATAACTTGATCTAAAATCCTTACTCATAGCGTAATATCTACCAGTCATGATGCTTCTTTTGCCTAATTCAAAGAAGGTAACAAGATGAAGAAGGATGAGACCTAAAGAGGAAGCCTTCCTTGGGGAACTGATGAAGGATAGACAATGAAAGCATTTCTTGCAATAAGGTGAAAAATATCCCAGTAGCAGTTTTGCCCCCTCACCCCCGCTAAATACTTACCTTAATCCTCACTAGATCCAGCGCTGTGCCAGTCTATAGCAGCTCTCTGCTCTCTCCCTGCATTCACAGGACAGAGAGGCAGCAGCAGAAGCCTGTGAGCAGAGAGTAGGGGACAAGGCTGAGCCACACTGTGTGAGCGAGTCCACATGTCTACCCCCATAGTACGCGGTTTTGCTATGGTAGAAGATACTGAAGAGGAGGAGCCAAGAGTGCCAGCGGGGGACTCCAGAAGAGGAGGCTCTTCTTCTGCTCTGTGCAATACCACTAAAACAGGTAGTTCATTAGCTAAAAAGCAACACAAACAGTGGCAGTAACAACTAGATATGGAGTGATGAATTCCAGAGTTCCCTTTTTTGTTTGCATATGTCCATCACTTTTGTATGTCCCATCAAGTATTATTTTCCGAAATGTAGTGCTCTTCTCGCTCTTCAATTCTTCTCTGAAGGAACAGCAAAGATATAAACTATTTCCCCATGCGTTGAAAGTATAATGCTTTTAGGGTCCTCAGGATTATAAAGTGGATATAATAGTAGAAATGTGATCCTAAAGCTGTATTTAACACATATCTACATCTTAGAGGAACGCAGGAGGAGCACAAGCGGCGTCCCCTGCTTCCTCATTCCAGCCCCACTAGCTGATTTTAATTTTGGATACCGTTGTTTGGACCATATGTTTATGGATTTTATGCATTTTAAATAAAACGGCCATACGTATATTTCACGATCGGAGCACCCTCTTCTCTTTTTTTGTACCCATAATTTTTGCACCTACATCTCTTGAAACGGTGGTTGGACATGCAGTTGAGGAGAACGTGGAAATCATTCAGATATCTCTGATAAGGCGCTTTTGACCCCTGTGATCGGGGTCATATTGTTCTGGTAAGTGCGTGGAGACACAGGTGTCTGGTGGAGAGATTTGCCACAGAAGATACCCCTGGAACTGTTTTATGAACTTATACATGATCCAGTGGCATTGTGTACTCTATACATCACCTAAACTTTCCTGAGCACATAGCACTTTGTGAACTTGATTAATTATTTACGTACCATTTTTGACGCATTTGATTCAATTTTTATTTATGAGGGCGGTTTTGTTATACTGTTAACTGTTTATAAGATTATTCTGTTACACCAGCAGCTCATAGCCTCAATTGTACCCATAGCGCAGGTAAAAATTGGTCGCTGAGCCCAGCCCCAATTTGGTATACACATATATCAATCTAACTATCTTTCATCTGCTTGATCATCTGCCTGTCTTTCTGCCAGTCTGTCTATGTAATAGGGTCTAACCAAGGTCACTGTCCAAGGCCAAGTTTTCTCTAAATTCAGAAGTACATTCTTCAGCCGTCATTCTTTATCACAAGGCACATGAGTTACATGATCGATAAATAGATTGGCAGACAGACTACTCTGAAATATTGTGTTAGAAATGTATACAGGTTTCTAACTTTTATTAGTGCTGGGAATCCTTATATTGTACAAAAATTAAATCTGTACTTCATAGAAAAATGTCATAAAACAAAGAAAACTCACATTTTACTCCATAACACTGAAAAAACTAAAGTAACAAACATCCTTGGGATGCAACATAAATCTGGTTTGTCAAAAATGTTACACTAACTCATTTGTTACTGAAACAGTTATGAATTATGAAACCTTCTGCCTACCCCCTGACAGACCCTGTATTCCACAGACAATCATTACGTTCTTCAGTGAAGATATTATTGAGTACAGTTTACTTCTTAAGCAGAATTTGCACTCATGGAACTGGCTATACATTATATAGCAAAAGATTTTGGAGCTTAATGCTTTCAAGCTGTTCGTTGAGTATCTGTTGTTTCTGTGACTTTTACTTTTGACATAATATTTTTTATGTTGACACGTAGAAGAGAAAAATGATCATTCCCTTTCTTTGTTTTAGTGATATCTTTCACAACAGAAATTTCACAATAAGCTGAAAAGTTCTTGTCATCAGCATAGTCATAATCATTGCTTAAAGCATATCTACACCCAAAAACAAAAATGTAATATTTTACAGTTTTCGGGTCCTTAATATTTTTCAGCTTAGCAGCCAGTAATATATTGCAGCCTACCAGTCCTTTGATGAGGAAGCAGCATTCATTTTCCTTTTCAGGCTTTATCTGTTTCATTTTGTGATCCTTCTAATAATACACTTCCTGTCCTAGGGTAACCCATTAAGGCTCAATTCACATCAATGCATTTTGAGCGTTCTTTTTAGTGCTTTTTACTGTGTTTTTGACATATTTTTTACTGCGATTTTACTGCAATTTGCGTTTTGCATTTTTTTTGAGGGGGGGAATTTTGTTGCTAGGCAGATTTAAAAACACAAATCGCAGCAAGATCGTGGTAAAAATGCATCAAAAATGCAGCACTTGCATTTTTCTTGCATCTCCATTGAAGTCTATTACATGCAAAACGCTGCATTTTGTGGGAAATACGTCCCCGACCCTTTCCAAAAATGCAGAGGATCAAAAATGCATTGATGTGAACATGTTCTATAGGACCCCATATTAAAAAAATCCCTGCATTTCTGCAAAATGCAAAAAAAAAGCGCATTAGTGTGAATCGAGCCTAAGGCTCCACATATGCATTTTTAGTGCTTTTTGCATTTTGCAGATTTGCACTACAAAACGTGTTCCATAGGAAACCATGTTAAATGGACTGTAGTGCAAATCTGCAAAATGTAAAAAGCACTAAAAATGCATAGGTGTGAATAAAGTCTTAGTGTGTTGACACTAAACCTCTCCCTGATCACACAGCTTGCTCAACATTTAACACACAAACTACCTTGCAAAGCCCCCTATTCAGTCTAATACCTGAATTAACACAATTTTTAAGTCCTCCCTTAGGCCTGATACTCACCTATGCAAGTTGCAGTTTGCATATTCCAGGTGCATGTTGTGTTTTTCAATACACATTTTTGATCTATTGAAGTCTATGGAACGAAAATCCCGAAAAAAAATACCTGGCTCTTTCCATAAAATGCACAGATGTGAACTACATCCATAGGAAACCATGTTAAATGGCCGTAGTGTGTTTCTGCAAAACTGAAAAGGTACTAAAAAATACAAAGGCATGAACTAGGCCTTAGTCTTGAACTTTAGTTATGTGACCAACGAATTAAAGCCTAACTCCCACTTACATTTTTAAACAGTATAGACAACAGTTTTTAACCAGAAAAAGTTTTAAATACATGAATAAATCACAACCATTGTAAGCACCCCTAACAAAGGTATGTGTTTTATCCCAAACCCTGTAACTGTCACTTTTGTTAGACAGCTTGGTGGTCCTTTAACCCAAAAAAAGTGAAGATCTCTTTGAGGGAAAAGGTCTCTAATGCTAAAAAAAATACTAAGAAATAGAATGGATTCAAAATTGTCTGGTGAAACAAATGTTGGTATCTGCTCTCTAAATAATCCATAGAGCAAAATTGTTGAGAATCCTTACCACTTTATGTCAGCAGTGCATATTTGTAGGCCTAACTAATAAGAATATATCCATAGATTGTGGCCCAAGTCAAGCACCTCGCGAAACAATCAAGTAAAAAATATGGATGTAGAGCTTCCCTAGTATGTGATAACACATTTTTCCCAGAAAGCTTGTTGCTGCATATAGAAAATGTTCAGTTTGGTGGGAAAACTCTGTATAGTTGGATGGCAACTCTTTTTTTTACTAAGAAGCAAGTGAAAATGAAAGTGTTAATCTTGCAGTGTGCAATAGAAGCTGTAGCAAGTTAGATAGAGCTTGCTTCATTTGCTGTCTGGAGGGAGGATGTCCAGCATCATCTAACATTTGCCTCTCCAGTCTGACTGTCCCCAGGCCACTCCTTTGATTATTGGTTTTCAGTTTTTTCAATCATGGTGGCTCAGCATCACATGTGGGTGTAACCTAGGTTGGTCTGCATGCGAATGCAGTCTGGGTAAGAATGCTCACTCCTCCAGACTAACATCCACCCATCAATGCATTTTGATGTTTACATCTCCCAAGAGCTAGCCCACAGCTTACATCAGGACTAAGGGACTTAAAGGATAAGTTCACCTTAACAATAAAATAATAAATGCACAATTTTATTTTTTTTTTTTGCATGTAAAATATATCCATTTTTTTTGTTCAATGGACCTGTAAAGCATTGCACCCATGATCAGCAGATTGTGGGTGTAATGCCACGCTCCTGCCGACTGTGTGTGCAATTGTCCTGCTGTACCTCTGATACAGCCAGGCAGTTACACTGTGACAGGAAGCATGAATAAACTACCACGGTACTCAACAGCAGCATGGTAGTTCATTGAGAACTACAAGCCGACAGCTGCAAAGATTGTTGGACCTTGTAGTTTTCCCATTTGCAGAACACTGCGAATGGATGATGCAGCCAGGCGGACTGATCCCCACACCGCCTGCTGTCAGAGTGGGGGCTGGTGCATCGCATATGTAACATGTTATATGTTACACTTTGAATATGGCTATAGCATGTAACATGTTACAAAAGGTGAGCTTATGCTTTTAATAGAAGTGCTAAGTCAGTGTGCCGTGATGTTTTCAGGAAGCTATGTACAGCACCCTATCAGCCTCTCCTTACAGCCATGATCTGCCTGAATTAAACAGGGAAACACAAAATAACACATGCAAAGAAAACAGAAATATTTCAGAATTTAAAATTATTATTAGTATGTTAATGGGGGATGCAAATGAGGACCCAGGGAAGGTAAAATATAAGCAGATTAAACTTTAGCTTTAAAGAAGTACAGCAAGTTGCCACAGGCTACTACACTTTGACATTTGTCCTATTGAATAAGCCCTTAAGTCTGCAAAATGCACCTCTGTAGAAAGTTCATATGTAGCAAATAAAAAATACTTTGAAACAAGTTCACAATAAAACTTCAAGGCACTTCTTTAGGATTCTGATCACTTCTTTAAATAAAAGATTTAATTGATACAACTTTTCACATGACTGGGACAGCCATTTAATCTCTACTTAGCTGAAATTTAGTCAGCACTGTTGACACCTCTGCATTTTAACACTGGGATTTCCATTGTGTGATACAATCCTTTTCACTCAACTTAATATCCCATTTTAGTCTCTAAGGAACAATAACTGAATTTAGGCTACTTTAAAACTATGATAAGGACAGGGAACACAGATGGGTATTTCACTGATTACCACTAACGCTGGCCTTAACGGTGTCAGCCAATAGATTAGAACATTACGTGCAGACTGATAGAGTTTTGGTACATTATTCTTCCTCAATAACATTCTTTCACATATTAAGTTTATCCCACCCTAGGTAGCTAATTTATCATGCAGAAGGCCTTAATCCACTGTTGTGACTTTATCTGCTCTCACTTTGATGCTGCCTCTGTTTACAAGAGCAATGCAGGCTGTGTAAGACAAAGTACTCGTGACAAGTACAACGGAAAAAGGCTTTTGGTGTTGTGTTGTAGCCTGATTCAAGCGACCTTTTATAAAATGAACCTATATGTTGTTTGCATCATGAAGAAGAAAGCAGAAGACTTTCATCAAGAAGATTCAACTTTACTGATCTTTTTTGTACTGGACTTTATCTTTTCTTCATTCCTTACCTCCCTCTTGGTGCCCCCAGGCATCAGAAACATAAGCATTGTGGCTTTTTTCCATCTTTCTGCTTCCCCTCTGGTGAATTTAAGCTGCTGTTGGAGTCGATGACATGGTCTGATACAGATTTGGTACACTAGCTGGGAAAGAGATTATGGGTCAGTCCCTAGTACTGGGATACAAAAGATTCAAGCGGTTAAGGATTTTTAAGATATCCGAAAAAGATTTCATGAAATTTGTAAAGATCTAACCGTGCATTACGTGTTTCGTGTGGTCTAAACAGCTTATAGGAAAAGAATGTTAAGTAATGTGGAAGTAGCAATTTCACACTTCAGGTCTGCTTTTTTCAGAAGAGCTAGTGAGCCCACATCAATATCTTGCTTTGAAAGCTAAGCTAAAGTAGAAAGAAAATGCTCACATACTTTAGCTACTTTATTAGTTGACTTAAAACGATACATAAAAAAACTTCTGTCATCTCAGCTCAAAGACCATTGCGTAACCATGACACTTAGTTATCTTGAACAGTAAAGAAAGTGGACAACTGCCAGTTTTCTACATGGTTTCAAACACACCAGATGTTATTGCATCGCACTGTGAAATCATTAGAGACGTATTGCACTAAGCATTAATTGTATCTAGATATGATGACATTATAACTTATTATACACCAGCATGAAGTGGGACATTTTTTAAACAATACAATGGTATTTTATATACTTTAATTTGTAGGTAACAATGAACATATGTAACACAGACAGCAGTGTATGTAACCCAAAGTGACCATTGAGAGTTTTTCAGCAAGTAGAAGAACTAATGCCTAGTTGGTTGTAATGAGGTAATGTACCTCATTGCTTTTAGACATGTTGCTATTAGATTGATCATTAAACTTACTACTTACTTACTAAAGGATTGCATAGTAAAGCTTGGTCAGAAGTAGGTTCTTGAAATAAATTACATAACTTCAAAGACATGCTGGTAGGTTTATTGGCCCTTGTCCAAATTGGCCCTAGTATGTGTATGTATGAATGTGAGTTAAGGATACGTAAAGCGCAGTGCAAATTGATGGTGCTATAAAAGTACTTGTAATAACAATCACCAATATACAGTATTTAGTGTCATACAGTTAGAAATCATTTTGATATTTGTAAATGTATACTCCTAAAAAATACACATTATTCATTATCCAATAAAATTTATAAATCATTTTATTTTGACAGACCAGGTTGCTCATTGGAATGTCAATACCATAGTCTGTCACTAAAATATCCTGTCTTCTTTTTTTCCTGTTGTAGTCCCATTAATGCTGCAAATATATATATATATATATATATATATATATATATATATATATATATGTCGTAATTACCCTGATGTTGTCCTTTTTTTCTTCTGTCGTATAAAATCACTGTCTGATACCATAACTGTAAGGTTACTCGTTGGACCAGACAGTTTATTTTACTAAATATTTAAAATAACCTATTACTTATTACACATAAAAAATCCTCATATGTAAATGTTTATAGTTTTACTAAAGATTGACATACTGTGATTTATGACATATAACCACTAACAATAATGTTCATGAAAATAGTGCAAATTGATGGTGCTATAAAAGTACTTGTAATAACAATCACCAATATACAGTATTTAGTGTCATACAGTTAGAAATCATTTTGATATTTGTAAATGTATACTCCTAAAAAATACACATTATTCATTATCCAATAAAATTTATAAATCATTTTATTTGACAGACCAGGTTGCTCATTGGAATGTCAATACCATAGTCTGTCACTAAAATATGCTGTCTTCTTTTTTTCCTGTTGTAGTCCCATTAATGCTGCAAATATATATATATATATATATATATATATATATATATATATATACTGTATGTATATGTATATATATATATATATATATATATATGTATGTGTGTATATATATATATATATATATATATATATTTATGGTTGTGGCCCTCTGACCAAATATAGATGTGGATCACATAAACACGCAACAAGACTTACAAGGTCTGCCCATTGTCATCTGGTCAGTATGCCAAGTGAAGGGGGCATACCCTTTATAAGTAATGGAGAATGAAGAATGTGCTGAGAAGTGCCCAAAAAGGGGGATAGGAGGGAGGGTATCGCACACTGGAACCGACAAAGAGCATGGGGGAGTGAGCTGCTTAAATACCCTCCAGGCTCCTCCCATAAATTCAGGCCACCATACTGGCCTTCTTATTTATGGTCGGCCCTCTGACCGAAGATAGATGTGGATCACAAACACGCGACAAGACTTAAAACATAAATAGACCTGAGGTGTGCCCTGGTCATCTGGTCAGTATGCCAAGCAGAGGGGGCAAAAATATCCAGTTTTAGGGAAGTAGTCCTTTATTGGTACTGTGATCATTGAGCAAGTTTAGTAAAGGTTTATGCCATCTCCAGCTGAGGATTTGGAATATATCTATCTAGCAAAGCAGCCGGACTTCCATCTACCTAATTCCTTGATCACTAGGTGTGGTACTCCGTGCTGAGATGCAGCCAAGGCTGCTCTGATCCGGAAGCAATGTCCAGAGTACCGACCGGGCTTAAGGCTTAAGTTGACCCATAGGATCTTAACGTTCCTGATAAATTGGCTGCCACTCAGGGAGCTGGTTGGAAAAGGCAATGACGGGCTAGAGTCAGATTGACTGGGCAGGTGAGACAGTAGCCGGTCAAGCACCACCACTGGGCACCAGGCTTTGTTAGTCAGAAAGAGGTTGATGTCGACCCCCGGGTCTGGATTGTTGAGTTCTGGAGACTGCAAGATGAAGGACGTAATAGTCTTCAATGCTAGTCAGGTGGCGTCTGCATAGTATCTGGCTGCTAGCACCACTAACGGTGAATTCGCTAGGTCACAGAAAACCATAGAAGGCCAGGTAGATGGCCGATTGGACGCCTAGATTGGGAAGAACCCCAAATGGGAACGTGCCAGGATTTTAGACATGTCCCTAAAGATAGCATTTGTGATGGGTAAGCATTTGCCATTGGCTACGGGCTGATGTTTCTGGCTGCCACGTAGGAGAAATCTCATTGTGTGGGCTGTGAACACAGACAGCTCTCCGGGGTCCTATAAGGACAGGAAATGCTGGAGGCCAGCTGGGTATAGCTTGGTAGTGTTATGAGAAGCTGTGTGTGGCAATACGATACTAAGGATAGTACGTTCCTTGTATCACCTGTCATTGCTCCAGGGCGTGAGCTGCTGTCCTAATGGGATAAAGTTAACAAAAGGGGGGGTGATTGACTAAAACCGGGGACCTGAAGGATTACTGGTGGCCATGGCCCTGCGAACCAGTGATGGCCAAAAATTGCAGCGATGCCTGTGGAGGCTGCGGTATCTGTGACTACCTGAGGTGATAAAGCTGATGCTAACGGAATAAACATAGATATGCTGTTACAGTTTGCGAGGATTTTGTCCCACATTGTCAAATCCATTATTGTTGCTGGGTCCAGCCTGAGAACTTGATCGGGGTTTGTACCCAAGAGAGGAAGACTAAGAGGCATGAAATGAAGGACCGCCCCTGAGGGATAATCCCCACGGCAAAGTTAAGCATCCCTAATAGGGATCATGGCTTTCTCTTAGTACGCCCTGTGAAAGGGTAAAGGCATGAATGACCGACTTGATTTGGGCCAATTGGTCGGGAGGTAGGGCTCTGCTATGGGCACATAGATTGCCAAATACCACTCCTAGTGCAAATTTAAGGTTACTTCAGAATGCAGATTGATACGCCCCCCACCAACGGGATAGGCTGTCCTAACTTATCCAACTGGTGTGGTTATGCGGGGGCCAGCAAGCTCTGACTGGTACCGAAGGTGGAGGGAAAGTTGAGGGGCATCTAGTAACTGTATGAAAGCACCTGTTCGCCGTACGGGTGGAGGAATGGCAGATAGCACAGAATGGGGAACGTAGATCGGCAAAATGGTGGCAGAAAAGTTTGAAGAGCAACCTGGAGAGCTCAGGCTTCCTGGTTGTAGTGGGGTAGGGAGTGCACCTGCGCCTCAGCTCTGCTGTGAGCTTGGGGATGGTCCATCCCCTGAGGAACTGCACGCTGCCACTCTCTGAGCCCGCAGAGGGTGACAGAGGGGCGGTAATGAAGTCCACACTGCTGACCCATGACATGGCTGGGACTATAAGACAAAACAAGGGGGAGCATGTGTCAAGAGGAGTCGTAGCAGTAGGATAGTGCAGAATAATGTGACGGAGAGACCCGTGAACTACACTTGACTGATGCTCTAGTAGTGAGGTCCTGGTAAGGATTGAAACCTGGTTGACTGACAACCTGTAGTGGGGGTGACATGAGTGAAAAATGTATATCTCTTTTATTTTCCTGAACGGACTGTCCCACCCCTGTTATGCTGGTGGCCTGATGAAGAAGCGATCTCTATGTTGTTTTTTTTTTTTTGTTTTTTTTAGGCAAACATCCAACCTGATGCAGGATGGGACCTGAACTCAACTGACCTTAAGGAGAAATGACATAGAAAATGATGAGTGGTGCGTGTGTGAATGCCACTAGAGAGGAGTGGCCAATTAAGAGCCACTAAAATGGTTTTTGGCTGATTGTGTGCCACAGAGAATGTGCTTGTAAGGAGTTATATTGGTACCTGCTCGCAGCAATTGCGGATGGTTGATGTAATATGTGCTTGCAGCGATTGCAAGTATATGTGCTTGCAGCGATTGCCAGTGTGTGTGCTTGCAGTGATTGCAAGTGTGTGCGCTTGCAGCGATTGCGAGGGATTGTGTAGATGCATGCTCACAGCGATTGCTAGGAGTTAATGTAAATACATGTTTGCAGCGAATGCAAGTATGTGTTCTTGCAGAGATTACAAGTGTGTGTACTCACAGCGATTGTAAGGAATTGTGTAGATGCCTGCTCGCAGCAACTGTGAGGAGTTAACGTAAGTACATGCTTGTTGCGATTTCAAGAAGTTTGGTATGCGTGGTCGCAGCGATTGCAAGGGATTTGTGTTGATGGGTGCTTGCAGCGATTGCGAGGAGTATAAGTAAACATGTATTTGCAGCGATTGCAAGAAGTTTAGTATACATGCTGGCAGCGATCAGAGGGATTTGTGTTGATGCATGCTCACAGTGATTGTGAGGGGTAAATGTAAATACATGCTTGCAGCAATGACAAGTATGTGTGCTTACAGCGATTGCAAGTGTGTGTGCTCACAGTGATTGCGAGGGATTGTGTAGATGCGTGCTTGCAGCGATTGAAAGGAGTTAATGTAAGTAGGTGCTTGTAGCGATTGCAAGAAGTTTGGTATGCATGCTCGCAGTGATTGTGAGGGATTTGTGTTGATGTGTGTTCACAGCAATTCCAAAGAGTTATGTAAATACATGCTTGCAGCGATTTCAAGAAGTTTGTATGCATGCTTGCAGCGATTGCGAGAAGTTTATGTAAATACGTGCTTGCAGCAATTGCAAGAAGTTTAATTTATGCGTGCTTGCAGCAATTGTGAGGGATTTGGGTTGATGCATGCTCGCAGCAATTGCGAGGAATTAATGTAAATATGTGCTTGCAGCGATTGCAAGAAGTTTAATTGATGCGTGCTCGTAGCGACTGCAAAGGGGTTTATGTTGATGCATGCTCGCAGTGATTGCGAAAAGCTTACATTAATACACTCTTTGCAGCGATTGCAAGAAGTTTGAGTTTGTGCGTGCTCGCAGCGATTGCGAGGGGTTTACGTTGATGCATGCTGGCAGAGGTTTGCAAAGAGTTATGCACGTGCATGCTTACCGTAAATGTGTGATGTAATGCTTGTACCCGTGCTTGCAGCGATTGGAAGACGTTGTGCCCATATGCAAGCTTGCTGAGATTTGCAAGTGACGTTTATGAGTGCCCGCAGTGATTGCAAGAAGTTGTGCTTAGTTGTGTTTGCAACGTTTGTGAAAAGGTGGCTGTCACTGAAGGTGTGTTTATGGTGAATGTGAGGGATAGTATATCTGTTTGTGCTTGCCGCAATTGCAAGGTGTAGTGCTGTCGAAGACGTGCTTGTAATGATTGCAAGGGTCTGTGCAGCTGAAGGCGAGTTTACAGCGATTGAAAAAAGTCACCAACTGGCGAACATGAGGATAGCAGTAATTGAATGTGCAAGAATGCATTGTAGCCGGGACTTTTCGTAATTGTCTTTGGAGTAGAACCTGGACTGATACGAATCAGTAGGCAGGGGGATGATGTGCACAGAGTGATGAAATGAACTGATACGAACTGGTAGTAGGAACTGACCTGAACCGATGCGAATTGATAGGTAGGGTAACAATGAACAAGGAAATGACAGATGAACAGAGAAATGACACAAACTTGGTAGTAGGAACTGACATGAACTGATGAAAATTGGTAGTAGGAAATAACATGAACCGATGCAAATCGGTAGTAGGAAATAAAATGAACCGATGCAAATCGGTAGTAGGAATGACAATCGGTGATATGAAAATGACATGAACTGATAATAATCATTAGTAGAGAAATGACACAAACCAATGCAAATCGATAGGTAGGGTAACGATGAACAGAGAAATGACACAAACCGATTTGAATCGGTAAGGACCGACCTGAACTAATGTGAATCGGTGGTAGGGAAATTACATGAACCGACACAAATCAGTAGTAGGAAATGATATGAAACCGATGCGAATCGGTAGGTAAGGTAACGATGAACAGAGAAATGATGCAAACCGATTTAAATCTGTAGTAGGGACTGACCTGAACGGATGCAAATCCTGGTAGGGAAATGATGCGAATCTATGCGAATCGGTAGTGGGAAAATAGTATGAACTGATACGAGCCGGTAGCAAGGGTAACCAATAGGGAAGATAGCATGGAGCCGGTAAATAACGTGACCGATATGAATCAGTAAGTAGGTTATAACCAGACTGTAGTAAGTATCTGATATGAATCGGTTGTGAGGTAGGACATGCACCAATGCGAATCAGTAGGCAAGGAAATTACATGAACCGATCTAAACCAGTTGAAGGGAAAGGCATGAACCGATACGGTAGATAGGGTAATAGTACGGACAGAGTAAGTGTCATGTCCCAATGCGAATCGGTGTGTGTAATGCATCCGATAAGAACCGATGTGCCGCTGACGAGACTGGGTTTGAATTGGACTGTGGTAAGCATGCAATGGATGTAATACGAATTGATTGTGGGGTAAATGATGCGACCGATATGAATTGGTTATAGCGTGCATGAAATGAATCTGATATGAGTTGGCTGTAGAGTGTATGTTTTTTTTTTTTTTACTGTCGGGATTTTTTTTTTTGTTATATTTTTGTCTGTCGTTTGTTTTTGTTTTTTTTGTAGAAAGCACGTCCAAGCCTAGTGCCTGAACTCAACTGACCTAGGGTAGAAACGATAGACAAGAGACGTGAGTGACCGAACTGTATGCCACTGGTCGTATCGTGTGTTACTAGAGAAGTGCTTGCAATGATCGCAAGAAAGCAGCCTCATCAGGGAGGCAAAGATGAGGACAAATTGCACGGACTCAGGACGGTGTTATGAAGCTGTATTGTGTGTGTTTGGAGTAAGTGTGACCGTATGAATGGTCTGAGTAACAACTGGGTGCTTGTGACGGGAGCCTCACGAAGGAGACTGAGTTGCCGGAAGTTTGCGATGTGTATGACATTGGAATAGAGTTGCGGCGCGCCGAGGATATGAAACACTATGTCACCAATGCGACCGGGATTCTAATCAGGCCATTGTAGCATGTATAGGGTGCCACTCCCTCCTCAAAAACGGGAACACATACCAACCACCCAACCCCCGAGGCTAATCAAATGCAGTCAAGGCCCAAGTGGGTCTAATTACCACCTCAACCAGCCACAGAACCTGTGCAGTCAATAAATGCTAATCTCCAAATGGATGAGGACGGCAACCCCATAGCCAGTGAATGCTGTGAGCAATCGAAGCCTGTGTCGAGCAATATCGGTCAACCGATAGTGTTTCCGAGGCTTAGACCTACGAACGAATCGTATGTTTGTGGATGGGATGACAAACAAGGCCGGAGGGAACCTGCAAATCTACTATGCCTGTGCCGAATGGTGTAGGGGCACAACTGACAACAACTCAGAGGCCGCTAAGTACGAAAGGGATGCAGGATAGGAAACATAACGAACTGTAACATTGTGTATGAAACAAAAAGGTTTGAATCCTAACTGCAACAGCGAGCGAGAACCACCGACGGAAAACACAAACTGAGGGGCCTCAACACACTGGTAATCATACACACATATCTCTATATATCGCTTCTTTGATCTGCACAGGAATGAGCTAACAGTGGGCATTTCAGTCTCTAATCAGTCTGTTAGCTTATTAAAGAAGGGAGAAGCAGGAAGAAGCAGGGGAGTGCTTTGCCATCCTAGTCTATGGTGCTGTATGTCTCCATTGATGCATGCACTGTAGGGAGACACAGCTCTGCTACCTGCACACATTGTTGAATGTTGACTCCAATGGGCACTGCAAAAAAAAAGAGCCACCTTGGAAACCTGGGGCAACAGTCATGGCACCAGCTTAAACAGGAAGGTTGGCAAAGATTAAAAGATTAAGAAGTTGCATATTTAGTAAGTGATTATTATTATTATTATTATTAGGGAGCTAGAGAGTAGGAGGTCTTGGGAGGAATGAAGAGAACGATTAGGTTGGTATTTTAAAACTAGGCTAATGATGTAGCTGGGGGTTGAGTTGTGGATGGCTTTGTAATTTGTTGTTAGTATTTTGAATTTAATTAGTTGGAAGCCAGTAGAGGGATTGACAGAGAGGAGTAGCAGACACAGAGCGATTAGTAATGTGGACAAGTCTGGCAGCAGCATTCATGATGGACTGAAGGGGGGTAGCCTATGTAAAGATAAGCCAATTAGAAGGGAGTTGCAGTAGTCGAGGTGAGAGATGACCAGGGAGTGAATTAAGAGCTTTGTGGTGTCATTGGTTAGAAAGGGGTGTATTTTGAAGATGTTGCGGAGGTTGAGGGACAATGATTGTACGTGGGGCTTAAAGGATAGATCAGAGTCCAGGATTACACCTAGAACCTTGGCATGTGGGGATGTGCTGATAGTTGTGCCATTGATTTTGACAGAGAGATCAGGGGAAGGGGCACGTGGGGGAGAAAAAATGAAAAGTTTGGTTTTGGATAGATTGAGTTTGAGGAAGTGGTGTGACATCCAGACTGATATATCTGTTAGTAAATTAGTGATATGTGAGGAGACTGAGGGAGTGGGCTGAGGGGTAGAGAGATAGATTTGGGTGTCGTCAGCCTAGAGATGGTATTGGAAGTCATGGGAGGCTATCAGCTGACCCAGGGAGGAGGTGTAGATTGAAAATAGGAGAGGTCCAAGAACAGAACCTTGGGGAACCCCAACAGAGAAGAGGAGGAAATTAAATTGTAAGTAATGCTAAAGTTGCGGTTGGATAAGTAGAAATAAAACCAGCGAAGCTGATTAAAAGTGCTGATGAAAGCGCTTGAAAATAATAGAGAGTTAATATGACTTTAAGAATTTGAAGGTGTACAGTCTTCCTGGACTCTTTAGAAAAGAACAGTATGGAATCGTCTAACATGTTCCATCCCAGTTAAAGTGTTATTCAGCCTAATAGCAATATTTTTTTAGGATAAGCTTAGTCAGGTTCTGGATTCTTACATCCCCTGAGAATCCTTTTGCTAGTCCTCCCTACTTTATTCCATTCCAGACCATATTAAATGTTTATGCCCACATTTGTGTTCTCATTACTTCTACTGCACCCACATAATATAAAAATCTAGCATAGCATATTCTGGCTCCCATCTAAAGTTTTTTTTGTTGGGGCACTTCTTCATTCTGACTACAGCTCCTCTCAATGAGAATTGATAAGGAAATGCTACTTGCTAACTGTTGTAGCGACAGCCTTTCCTGTTGAGCAACCCAATCCCCCAAGTTTGCTAGTTGTTTGCTTTTTGACCTGTCTCCTCAATACTCACAGCTATGCAAGCCATACCTACATCACTAGGATGCCCTGACTCTGCTAAAAAAAAAAAAAAGGATCAGGCATTTGGAAATTATATCACCCAGACTTCAGCAAGGGATTTTGATGGACAGAAGCCAAATAAGAGTTTATGGTAGAATGGCCCTTTATTCAAATGTTTGTTGCAAAGGATAATTATTGTGTGTTTTTTGCAAGGAATGTCCCAGGTATAAACATTGCTTGCTATAACTGGGTAATGTAGAGTGTCTTTGTGAGCACTAATTTGTAATTAGGTACAATAGGTACCCGTTTGTGCTGGGAAATCTCTGAGCTATAAGCAACTGTTCCCTTTTCTACATAGAAATGGGAATTATACCCTTACCAGAATAAGGAATGAGCAATAAGATGGCTATAGACATGAACTGATCAGTGTAATCTAGCTAATCTAGTCATATATAGATTTGATTGCATATATCCAGAGGGTTGTCTAGACATCATTAACATACACCCCTGGTTGGTGCAAATGGACAGATTTCTACACAGGTCATTCCAAATAGGTTATCAGGTAAGAGTTTCCAATCGTAGTCTCATGCAATGTTACCTTTTTTTGACATCCCTTAATACCCTGATTTGCTAACAATATATTTAAATGAATCACATAGACAGAGACGAAAAAGAAGAAAGTAAATATCACCAAAGGGCAATGCAGGAGGTTTCTGTACATCCATCAGATCATATCACCACATTTACCTGTGTGGACTAATTCTAATTAGATTCTCTAAGACAGAGCAAGTTACAAAGGGTTCTGATCCCTCTGCTGCTAACAGATGGGACTTGTAAGTGAGTCAAAGCTGTGGCAATCAGTTAGGCCACAAGCAAAGAATGACAAACACTCCCCTGTGGGTACCTTTAAAAGGCCATAAGCTGGAGTTGTGAAGAGAAAGAAAAGGTCTAGTGCTGGTGTTAATTACGCAGAAACCACACAGAAAGTGTTCCCTGTCACAGAGTTGAGAGGTTGTGCATCCTTTCTAGCACAGATAAAAGACATGGTATGAAAACATTTTGCAGAGGACAATGAAGAGAAGATTAGCATAATCTTTGCAGTATCCTCAGTAAGCTGTCCATGAGTGAGCTCCTTTTTTCCTCTCTCTTCTCCACTGCCTTCTCTCTAATGTCTGGATTGAAGGCATGGCATTGTCAGAAAAGGCTTTGTCTCTGAAGCTTGAAAGTTGTGTTTCACCGCCTTTATGTGATCATCCATGTTGCTTCTCTATTACCGTTGCGATAATTAGACAATGGAGAGAGAAGTGAAGTGTCAGTTCATTGACAGGATTTTATCCCTACTCTGTTATTTGTAATCCAGATTCATCAGTCTTTTCACTCGTTATCTGCTCTACTTGTTTCTCTTTATTTATCTTCTTTCTTTATTTAACGAGAGGTAAATGAACAGTGTGCAACAGGCAAGGGCATTCAGTCATCCTACAGCTGTTCAGGGACTATAGATTCCTGCAGATCAGTTTAAAAGGGAATTCCAGGCTATAATGAGTTGTATTTTTAACATGAAAATGATAAAGTACAGCTACATTGGGGTTGATTTACTAAAGGCAAATAGACTGTGCAGTTCGCAAAGCGCAGTTGCACTCTACAAGTGCAGTTGCTCCATAGCTTAGTAAATGTGGTAAACCTTCACTTTGCAAAGAATACCCAATCACATGCAAGGAACATTTTAAAAAACTGCATTTTTGCTTGCACATCATTGTATGTTGGAAGTCAGCAGAGCTTCTGCTCATTTACTAAACCCTTGGGTAATCCCACTGTATACAGTATATCTAGTTGAAAGAGAAGTTCCTCTTAACAGAAAAAATAATAAATGCAGATATTTTTGCAGAAAAAAATAAAATATTGCAGCAGGCTAGTCCATTTTGCTGAAATTTCATTGCAAAAACTCAAAATGGTACGCAGTAGTTTGTATGGCCCCCACATGCTTGTATGCATACCTGACAATGTTGGGGCATGATCCTAATGAGACAACAGATGGGGTCCTGGGGTATTTCCTCCCAGATCTGGACCAGGGCATCACTGAGCTTCTGAACAGGTGCAACCTGGAGGCATCGGATGGACCAAACCATTATGTCCCAGAGGTATTTTATTGGATTTATTTCAGGCAAGCATGGGGGCCATTCATTGGTATCAATTCCTTCATCCTCCAGGAACTGGCTGCATACTCTCGCCACATGAGGCCAGGCATTGTCGTGCACCAGGAGGAACCCAGGACCCACTGCACCAGCGTAGGGTTTGACAATGGGTCTAAGTATTTCATCCCGATACCTAATGGCAGTCAGGGTGCTATTGTCTAGCCTGTAGAGGTCTGTGCATCCCACCATGGATATGCCTCCCCAGACCATCACTGACCCACCACCAAACCGGTCATGCTGAACGATGTTACATGCAGCACAACATTCTTCAGGGCTTCTCCAGACCCTTTCACGTCTGTCATATGGGCTCAGGTTGAACCTGCTCTCATCTGTGAGAAGCACAGGGCGCCAGTGGCAGACCTGCCAATTCTGGTGTTCAGTGGCAAATGCCAATCATGCTCCATGGTGCCAGGCAGTGAGTACAGAGCCCATTAGAGGACCTTGGGCCCTCAGGCCACCCTCATGTATTCTGTATCTAATTGCTTGGTCAGAGACATTCATACCATTTTGTAGGGCTCTGTCAGTGCTCATTCTGTTCCTCCTTGCACAAAGAAGCAGATACTGGTCCTGCTGATGGGTTAAGCACCTTCTAGGGCCCTGTCCAGCTCTCCTAGAGTAACTTCCTGTCTCCTGGAATCTCCTCCAAACCTTCTGGCAATGGCACGTATTGATGTGCAATACTGGAAGAGTTGGACTGCCTGTGCAACCTCTATAGGGTCGAGGTATCGCCTCATGCTACCAGTAGTGACACTAACCTTAGCCAAATACAAAACTAGTGAAGAACAGCCAGAAAAGATGAATTGGGAAAAAATGTTAGTGGCCTCTACCTGTAAAACCATTCCTGTTTTGAAGGTCATTTCATTGTTGTTCATCTAGTGCACCTATTGTTAATTTCATTAACACTAAAGCAGCGGAAACTGATTAACAACCCCCTCTGCTACTTACTGAACAGATCAGCATCCCAGGAGTTTAATTGACTTGATGCTATACTCTGATTAAAAAGTTTCTTTATTTTTTTTTGAGAAGTGTGTGTGTGTATATACAGTGGGTATGGAAAGTATTCAGACCCCCTTAAATTTTTCACTCTTTGTTATATTGCAGCCATTTGCTAAAATCATTTAAGTTCATTTTTTTCCCTCATTAATGTACACACAGCACCCCATATTGACAGAAAAACACAGAATTGTTGACATTTTTGCAGATTTATTAAAAAAGAAAAACTGAAATATCACATGGTCCTAAGTATTCAGACCCTTTGCTCAGTATTTAGTAGAAGCACCCTTTTGATCTAATACAGCCATGAGTCTTTTTGGGAAAGATGCAACAAGTTTTTCACACCTGGATTTGGGGACCCTCTGCCATTCCTCCTTGCAGATCCTCTCCAGTCCTGTCAGGTTGGATGGTAAATGTTGGTGGACAGCCATTTTTAGGTCTCTCCAGAGATGCTCAATTTGGTTTAAGTCAGGGCTCTGGCTGGGCCATTCAAGAACAGTCACGGAGTTGTTGTGAAGCCACTCCTTCGTTATTTTAGCTGTGTGCTTAGGGTCATTGTCTTGTTGGAAGGTAAACCTTCGGCCCAGTCTGAGGTCCTGTGCACTCTGGAGAAGGTTTTCATCCAGGATATCCCTGTACTTGGCCGCATTCATCTTTCCCTCGATTGCAACCAGTCGTCCTGTCCCTGCAGCTGAAAAACACCCCCCACAGCATGATGCTGCCACCACCATGCTTCACTTTTGGGACTGTATTGGACAGGTGATGAGCAGTGCCTGGTTTTCTCCACACATACCGCTTAGAATTAAGGCCAAAAAGTTCTATCTTGGTCTCATCGGACCAGAGAATCTTATTTCTCACCATCTTGGAGTCCTTAAGGTGTTTTTTTTAGCAAACTCCATGCGAGCTTTCGTGTGTCTTGCACTGAGGAGACTCTGCCATAAAGCCCAGACCGGTGGAGGACTGCAGTGATGGTTGACTTTCTACGACTTTCTCCCATCTCCCGACTGCATCTCTGGAGCTCAGCCACAGTGATCTTTGGGTTCTTCTTTACCTCTCTCACCAAGGCTCTTCTCCCCCAATAGCTCAGTTTGGCTGGATGGCCAGCTCTAGGAAGGGTTCTGGTCGTCCCAAACGTCTTCCATTTAAGGATTATGGAGGTGCTCTTAGGTACCTTAAGTGCAGCAGAATTTTTTTGGTAACCTTGGCCAGATCTGTGCCTTGCCACAATTCTGTCTCTAAGCTCTTCAGGCAGTTCCTTTGACCTCATGATTCTCATTTGCTCTGACATGCACTGTGAGCTGTAAGGTTTTATATAGACAGGTGTGTGGCTTTTCTAATCAAGTCCAATCAGTATAATCAAACACAGCTGAACTCAAATGAAGGTTTAGAACCATCTCAAGAATGAAAAGAAGTAGTGTTGAGCGAACCCGGACTGTAAAGTTTGGGTCCGTACCAAACTTTGGGGTGTCTGGGACCCGGACCCGAACCCGGACTTTTCAAAAAAAGTCCGGGTTCGGGTCCGGGGTTCTGGTAATTTTACCAAAAGTTCTGAAAATTACTGTAAAAAAGTCCAGGAAAGTCCTAGAGGTCTGCAAAAGGAAGGGAAATGGGGGTAAGGGTCGGACAAGTACCCTACAAAGAAATGGGGACAGGGAAATAACTAAAAGCATTTAAAAAAAAAAAATCAAAAATGGAGGTGGATGTGGACCATCTTCAAACTGTGTCTGAAAAGTATTAATTAATGGTAGAAGCCATATCACTGTTCTAAAATCATCTTCAAACTGTGTCAGAAAAGTATTAATAAGCCGGGAGAACCCATATCACTGTTCTGCAAGCATCTGGAAACTGTGTGTAACACTTTAACTAAAACCGGGAGAAACCATACTACTGTTCTGCAAACATCTGGAAACTGTGTGTAACACTAACTAAAACCGGGAGAAACCATACTACTGTTCTGCAAGCATCTGGAAACAGTGTGTAACACTTTAACTAAAACCGGGAGAAACCATACTACTGTTCTGCAAACATCTGAAAACTGTGTGTAACACTTTAACTATTTTAGAAAAGTGATATGGATTCTACCGTTAATTATCACTTTTCAGACACAGTTTGAAGATGGTCCATATCCACCTCCATTTTTGATTTTTTTATGAAATTATTTTTAAAAAAATGCTTTTAGTTATTTCCCTGTCCCCATTTCTTTGTAGGGCACTTGTCCCACCCTTACCCCCATTTTCCTCCTTTTGCAGACCTCTAGGACTTTCCAGGACTTTTTTACAGCCATTTTTGTGTCTAAAAGTTCGGGTCCCCATTGATTTCAATGGGGTTCGGGGTCTGGGACAAAGT
>BLSH010465423.1:191054-205103 GCA_018402905.1 Glandirana rugosa
CCCAGGCCCCAAGACCATTAAAATTACTTTTAAGAATTTTTACGACATTTTTCCATTTAAAGTGACACACACATTTTGCAGAACAGTGATATGGGTTCTCCCGGCTTATTTATACTTTTTTGACACAGTTTGAAGATGATTTTAGAACAGTTCTATGGTCTCTACTGTTAATTAATACTTTTCAGACCCAGTTTGAAGATGATCCCCATTCACCTCCATTTTTGCATTTTTTATGTTTTTATTTTTTAAAAAATATTTAAAGTTATTTCCCTGTCCCCATTTCTTTGTAGGGCACTTGTCCCACCCTTACCCCCATTTTCCTTCCTTTTGCAGACCTCTAGGACCTTCCTGGCCTTTTTACAGCATTTTTAAGAATTTTCATTAAAATTACCAGAACCCCGGACCCGAACCCGGACTTTTTTTGAAAAGTCTGGGTTCGGGTCCGGGTCCCGGACACCCCAAAGTTCGGTACGGACCCGAACTTTACGGTCCGGGTTCGCTCAACTCTAGTCATGAACAATGAAAATTGACAGAATGTTTACTTCATCCAAGTCCCCAAAAAAGGTTTTGTCTGGAGCAGTGGCGGCCCATTCATTAGGGTCGCACAGGCACTGCCCCCCTATCCATGCACCCAGCCCCCTAATCTGCATGCTGGGAACCGGAACTCGTGGATTCCAATGAAAGTTTTTTTTTTAAACACATGATTAGAGCCGGAGGCTCTAAAAAGGCTTCAAAAAATTGTGGGCTAGGGACGCAGAACACTGCGCCCTTAGTCCACCCAGTTGGGTGACAATAGCAAATTAATATTTGCTATTGTCACACTGATTTCCCCCCTGCCAATGAGACCCGTGTCCTGAATGGCCGTCAGGACAAGTGAGCCCATTGGCTCAGGATGAGGGTGGGCCAGTAAGGCGGCAGGCTTTGGAGCCGCAGGAGAGTTTCACCACCACCAGAAGAGAGCAGAGCTGTACGGAGGAGGAGCTGCTGCCATCAAAGTATGAGCAGAGAGGAGCGACATTCTCCGGTGGGAGGTACTGACCCACGGGGCGGGGGTTGGGGGGTGAGAGTGTGACCACCTAGGGAGTGAGTGTGACCTGCCGACCGAGGGGTGCATTGTTTGCTGCCCCCCCCCAAAATATACCACCAACAGCCACTGGTCTAGCTGATCAGTCATAATTGTACAGAGATGTCCAAGGGGATTGGATAGTCAGTTTATTGAGCTTGATACATTTTGCTCACAGGCAGACAGGTAAGTGTACCATGTACATAGATAAGGGGGGGATCAGGGGTGTTCAAACCCCCCCAGAGCATCCTGGCAAAATGCCCAGGCAGTGCCCCTGCTGTCGCGCTGGTCAGCCTCAGCAACAGCACAATAGAAGCAATCAAGGGGTTCAGAGTGCAGCAACCAGCCCCCCCCCTCTATTGTGCCCAATCCCATCAGTCTAATAATGGGTCCCCCCAAAAAGCATAAAATCCCTGCAAGGTTCCAATGCTTTCAATACCCCCACAAAGGTCTTGTACACTGGCAACTGACAGTGCACGGCTGATGGAACTCTTAGACTCCTCCTTGAGCTATCAAGGAGATTGGGGCTGCAGACATTTTCCTGCTTCTCTGCCACACTGAATCTAAGGTCTGATAAGTGGAGAGGCATAAACTTTCTGTTTGAGGGAAGGAGGGGGTGAGAAATCTTGCCTGGGGGAGTTTATTTTGGGTGCAGGGGGGGTTAAGGAAATTAGAAGTTTACAGGGGGTGATTAATGGCAGGGATTTCTTCTGGGAGAGGAATGAAAGGACTGAATGAAGGGAGAATTTCTTCATAATTAGGAATCTTTGCTGGGGGGGTGTTGCTTGAGGGGGTGATTTTTGCTTTGGGGGGGTCGATTTAGAGACAAGCCGTTTAAGTTTTTGGGGGAATATTTGTGTGGGGGGGATATTTTTCAGTTGGAATCTTTGCTTGGGAAGGGGGGGGGGGCTGGTTCTCAGAAGGGAGAGGGGGATTTTTCTTCCTTTAAAAGAGATGTTTCTGGAATCATACTTACCTAGGTGAATGCAACATCGATCCAACATTGCTTCTGTCCACCGCTGCTTCTCAGACAGAGAACTGACCAATAAAAGACTGCTGATTACTCAGTTATCATCCTTAAGTGAGCAAAGAGTGGTGACTGACAGCCACTGGCTCTCTGCTCTGACCCCCCCACTCACTGAAATGCTGGGCTGTGGATGGGTTGGAGTGGCTGGCTCAGGATCTCAGCTGCTCACTGAGAGGCTGAGCCAGCTGCTGGTCTAGTCATCTGGGGGAATCCCGACATTAAAGTTGGTATCTTTCCGCAGCCAGGACAGCAGCCTTTACCTGGCTGATGGCTAAAAATGAACCATAGAAGTGCAGAACAAAGTGATCCCAAGGAGAAGTACAACCAAACTGTATGCCGTGCCTTCAAAGCGCATGCGGTGAAGACGTCACTGGCTGCATCCCATGTGAATATCTCCTAAACACCACATGTTTAGGAGATATTCACTGTACCTACATGTAAGCCTTGTTATAGCTTTACCTGTAGGTACAAGTTCAAAAGCTGGGTTTACTACGGATTAAGACTGAACACGAGCCAACCTTACTGACCAGGTGCAAAGGGAACCGTTCTGCGGTAGGCAGTGCACTTAAACATTTAAGGTTTAAATAAATTATCAAATTTACTGCCTACCACAATATGTTGCCCCTTGCACCTGCTCAGGTTGCAGAGTAAGGTTAGCTAAAATCCAGTCTTGGGTCTCATTCATACATCCTACATGACCATGATGTGGAAAGTATACTGCAAATATCTGTGTCCAGTATCGCAGATATTCCAATCTCTGCTCAGCCTGTACACCTGAGTGATGGGCTTAAAAGAGCCAAGCCTGTCTGCTGCTGTAAACATGTGTCCACATGTATCCGCACATCTAGTGGTTACCTGGAGGTAGGGATACATTTTTGTCATATTACAAAAGCTCTCTGCATCCAGGCAGGGTTGGAAATTTGTCCCTAACAAGCAGGTAACCACTGGAAGTGCAGATACCATATATACTCGAGTATAAGCTGACCCGAATATAAGCCGAGGCACCAAATTTTACCACAAAAAACTGGGAAAACGTATTGACTCGAGTATAAGCCTAGGGTGGGAAATGCAGCAGCTACTGGCAAATTTCATAAACAGAAAAGGCTTCATACTGGCAGATACCCTGCAGCAGCTGGCAGGAGAGGGGAGGAGGGGCCCTGTAGATCTGTGGGGACAAGGGAAGAGGCCATGAAAGTACAGGGGGGCAGGAGAAAGAAGCACACACACACACACACACATGTACACAAACTTATAAACATAGACACACATATACACACACATATATACACACACACATATATATATGCAAACACATACCCACACACACACACATACACACACACACATATATACATGTAGAATTCCAGAAAGCCTTTTAAAAAACGGCATTACCTTCTTCTCTTCCTGCCGGGTACTGTACTGTAGGGGGAGACAAAGAGCACAGCACACACTGCTTTCAGTTTCATTACAGTTACTCACTCGAGTATAAGCCGAGGGGGGGCTTTTTCAGCATAAAAAATGTGCTGAAAAACTCGGCTTATACTGCAGTATATACGGTACATGTTAACTGCAGTGCAGCCTTGGCTCTTATCAGGCCATCACTCAGGTGTACAGGCTAAGCAGCTGACAAAAATTGGAACACCTGGGATCCCGGCTGTAGGTTTCCATGGTATATTTTCCATTCCATGGCCATTGAGAATATATGAATGAGATCTAAAACCTGGTACACACAGCATTTTTTTCTAGTTCAACCCAGTGGGCTGAACAAGAAAAAACTGGGGAGCTCAGGAGGAGCTTGCTGAGCTACTGTGTTCTGACGGGGGGACTGCCTCCTCCCCGCCAGAACACACCTGTCAGTGCTTGCAGCCATTGGCTGAGAGTGCTGATCAGATGTTGGTTGGCTGTTAGTTTTCAAGCATGCTTATCCAACAAAAGCTGGGTGTAAGATCGGCTTCTGTCGGACAAGGACCTGTACACACATGCCGAATGTCAGTCAGTTTCTACTGTACCATCTGATTTTGGCCAATATTCAGCCCATGTGTAAGGGGCATGAGACTGGATAATAGTCAATCTTACTGTACAATCTGAGTAGGTCTTTGTGAAGTTGGCTCAGTTTCTTTTATTTAAAAAAAACATTTACCAGATACCTGCTGCATATTGTTACACAGTGCATATACGCAGTAAGTACCAATTCTAACTCTTTTTTTAAATACTATATATTAATAAAATGTTAAAGAAGCAAAGTCAGCATGGATTCAAGTTAAAAGTTATTTAGCTCAGGAAGGACATAGCTGGTATATATTTAAGCCCTGCACTCCGTAGAGGATCCGTGTTCAGATTGCTCTTCAGAGAGCATTTGGCAGGCAGTGACGAGGTGCAGTATTGCTTCCTCACCACCTATTTTAATCCCTTAAACCTACACTACTGCACCACAAGTGCTTGCATTGTGTTCTTGCAGGATGCGCCTATTCAGTTGAATGGGGATCATTTTTGCTGCGCTGCATAGGTGTGCACATGAGGTGTGCCAGGTGTGCCTGGGTACACCCTAATCATCCCAAGTGCATTAGCACTCTGTGTGCTGGCGAGGAGATGGGAAATATCTCCCTCTGACCAGTTCTGCCAATAATGAAGTGCTACCATACTTCTCTTTCACTGTACCAGTTTTGCCTTAAGAGTGTGTGTGTCTGTGTGTGTATGTATATATATACGCGTGTGTGTGTGAGCTTTGGGGTGCACACCCTAATGCAATAGGCTGCCCACACCTATGCTGCGCTGCATTGCAAAGCCTCATGACCCAACTCTGCTGTCACATGTTTTTACTGCACCTCTCCCAACATAAGTGTAAACAATGCTTTTGAGTTTGAAAGACTTGAACCCCTCCCAGGAAAAAAAATGATCTACGGCCCTGAAGTGTACTATTATGCTTCATAAGCCAGGAAGTATTTTCCATAGCAATCTTGTGCTGAATCCTGTTGTAACAGCTACAGAGATTCACAGGACATTGGCATCATTAAAACACTGTTATTATTTTCATACAGGATTCATATAGCACCAACAATTTGTGCAGCGCTTTACAACATGAGGGCAGACAGTACAGTTACAATAAAATTCAATACAGGAGGAATCAGAAGGCCCTGCTCGTTAGAGCTTACAATCTAAGAGAATGTTCTGCAGTTCTGTATAAATGCATTACTCTATAGGTATATCTGTGCACTTTTCAGCTCTCTGAAGATTTCTTAAAATCAACATGACTTTTCTTTAACATTTCAGACACATTATCTGACTTAGTATAATTCATGCCATGCAGGGACTTAATCCTGCAATTTAAACATGTTTTATTTTGGAGCTTGCAAAAAGAAAATTTTGACCCTGCCAGGTCACTCAAAGCATTTTACGTTCCAATAGCGGTAGTTAAGCTGGCACTATTTACTGCAGGAGATAGGTTGGGATTCTACATGTTGGGAGTCTGTATCCCCAGATCAAAATATAGAACTAGTTTTCAGGTCAAGAAACTGTATACACACCCAGGAGCTCTTCAGATTTCCAGCTGGAGATTGTCTCTTATGTATATGAATCGTCATTAGGATTCTGACAAAGAAGTGCACTCTGGGATGGCTGCAGGGCAGACTCTTTGAATGTTGCTCTTGATAAAAAAAGCTTCTGGCTGGCTGACAAGAGACAAGGCAAGTTCAAGGAAGGCATTAAAAACAGCTTAAATCTATTGATGGCTGTAGAAGTGTTTGGACGAATGGTCTGGGATTAAGATGAAGGCTATTGAGTGCCAGGAGACCACAAGATTTTGGACATACTCATGATTCCAAAAGAGTCTGACTCTACACAGATGTTGGGTCAAAACGAAACACTGTTGCTAATATTCCCAAGATGCCCTGTATGCAGAACTATCTGGTTTCCTCAGTTATACATACTATCTACAGTATATTTAAAAACTCCAGCAATAGATGTCTCCAAAGCACGCTTGAGGAAAACCTTTGTCCCCAAATATTAATGAGACATCTTAAAGGAGACCTGTCATTCAACATTGAACTCTTTTCCATTAATACTGCTGCCGGAGTAAAAAGAGAAAATGCAGGGCATAGCTCATGTCAGACTAAACTATCAGAAAAAATGTCAGCTGAAAAACAATAATCAACTTTTCAAAGATATCACTGCTATTATGAAAATGTGCTGTTTTTGTAAAAAAATGCAGCATCTGACATTCACAGTTAAGTCAATCAGGAACCCAAGATGCATGCTGGGAAACAACTGTTCTTCAAGGAAGTTATGCACAGCGAAAGAGAGAATGTTCTATGCCTGTTCTATAAACCCAATGGGAAATCTTGTACGTAGCCCAAAAACATCTGCCATCAATTTTATCTTTTCAGTAAAAAAAGTGTCTTTGAGTATATTGTCTTCTATCACACATGCATTCCTGGTAAAAGGTAATCCTTAAATACTCCGCATCCTACAATGTGTGCAAAAAAATATATTTTACTATATGTAAAATAACAATTATACTAAGCTGTACGTGATACTTTGAGTTAAAAATGGCTGTCATGCATATTTCATTATTTAGCCAAAGTAAAGCATGATCCACAGTGAGCAAGTGCCATGTCAGAATACATGCACCACTCACCCTAATCAGCATTTATAGCTGCCTGGATGGTGGTAACTTTATACAAAAATTAAAAGCCTAAAAAAGGGGCCACCTAAAGACTATAAATTATAGAACAAGATATAGAGGCAGTGGTAGAATTAGGCCCCTTTCACACACACGTTTGTCCGTTTTTCATCCATCAGTTGATGGAAGAAAAACAGACATCAATGCATCTCTATGGAAAAACGGATGACAACTGATGATCATGTATTTGCATCCATTTTCATCCTCTTCCGTCAGCATCTGTTTTTTTGAACGGATGAAAGTCCTATTTTTCATCCGTCAAAAAAACGGATCGGACGAAAAACGGATGTAAACTGACGAACGGTCAGTTTTTCATCCGTTTTTGCATTGGTAGTGAATGTAAAAAAAAACTGATGAAAAACTGATGACCACAGATGAAAAAACGGATGAAAAAAACTGATGAAAAACGGATGAACTGATGAACTGATGAACGGTCCGTGTGTGTGAAAGGACCCTTACTGTCTAAAGCTGGCCGTACACTGACTGAAATTCAGTACACGCACCTAGTGCATTACCAAAAACAATTTTATTAAAATTGATAGCAAGAGAGGATACTCACAAAATAGTGGGTGCACAACCTGTGCAAACTGAGACAGAATAAAAGCTGACGCGTTTCGGGGGCGCACCCCCTTCCTCAGAGCTTCATTACCCAGGACTGTCAGATCCAAGGCTATAAATGTTGTGAATATTGTAGCACAAATGCTGCTGGTTGCGTTGATTGGGCATTGATTGTGATTGAATAATTGGAAACAATCAATTGTCAATCATAGGCCAATCGTCGCATGATTAACTCTTTGGTGTGTATACTTTGAATATGGTGAAAATGTGTTTGGAATGGTTGATGCATCTTTTATAAAAAACTTCAAACATGGAATATATAAAAAGATATAAATAAATAAATTGAATTAAATTATATAGAGACACATATAAAAAAAAGCATTTAAAAAGCATTTACAAAGCATTTGATAAAGCATTTGAAAAAGCATGCTGACTTGGGCTCATGAACTACTCCCTAGATAATAATACTGGCAGACCGTGTAGTATTATTATCTAGGGAGTAGTTCATGAGCCCAAGTCAGCATGCTTTATATGTGTCTCTATATAATTTAATTCAATTTATTTATTTATATCTTTTTATATATTCCATGTTTGAAGTTTTTTATAAAAGATGCATCAACCATTCCAAACACATTTTCACCATATTCAAAGTATACACACCAAAGAGTTAATCATGCGACGATTGGCCTATGATTGACAATTGATTGTTTCCAATTATTCAATCACAATCAATGCCCAATCAACGCAACCAGCAGCATTTGTGCTACAATATTCACAACATGTATAGCCTTGGATCTGACAGTCCAGGGTAATGAAGCTCTGAGGAAGGGGGTGCGCCCCCGAAACGCGTCAGCTTTTATTCTGTCTCAGTTTGCACAGGTTGTGCACCCACTATTTTGTGAGTATCCTCTCTTGCTATCAATTTTAATAAAATTGTTTTTGGTAATGCACTAGGTGCGTGCGCCTTTCTTTCTTCTTGTTTTCTAGTTACTTTCGGATCTCCCCGTCCGAGGAGGGCTGCACGCATCAATTCATTTACCTTTGTCCAGTCGGTAGTCTGCCATACTAGAGGACTTACCAGCGCGGGAATTTCTCAACCTGAAATTCAGTACAGCTGGAACTGGCCAAATTTCAATCAACTTTTCCATCCACGCTTGACAGAAGTTGATTGCTTGACTGACTTCTGTGAATGAGACAAGCTGGACAACTTTTGTCGATCAATGGCTGCAGCTGCTGATCAGTGTATTCTGACATGGGTGGGTCCACCTGTCAGAATGCAATTTCCCGGCAGAGGGGGATTCCACCATCCACCTCATCTGGTACATGGGGGAATCTGTGCGTTACCTCCACTAGCTGAATGAAAAAAACAAAAACAAATGCCAGCCATAGACTAAATTATTTTCTTTCCTGCAACCAGCGCTTGCAGGAAATAAAATTGCTTGTTTTCCCCTTCAGCCAGGCTGGTTGTACCTAAGTTGATCGATCGTTGGGTATATTCAGACTGCCCATACATGGTTTGAATTTCGGCTGGTTCCTGCTAAACCAGCCAAGAATCGAACAGCCTATGGCCGGCTTAACAGTGTATGGGCATCTTTAGTGTAGAAACCCACATTGCCCCTATTGGTCTTGGGGATTGGGGAGCCTAGTGTACATAGTAAGTCTGCAGTAATAATATTTAATCACATCAATTAGCCATCATAAGCTGTTCCCCTACTCCGATCCCTTCATTGCAAGATATTTACTTAGGCTGAGATGACATTATCAGTCTGCTGCAGACAGGAGGAAGCATTTCCTCAGTCTCCTCTCCTACAGTGATAGCACATTGCAAGGTGTGAGGCTGCAGCAATGGACTGATCTGTGCCAGACATTTGTGAGCACAACCATCCACTGCACATGCACTTGGAGTTACATGATGGTGTCTTTTGAGAAAGCATCTTAGTCCAACAAGTAGATACTAATTCAGGACAGTGCCTGTAAAAAGGTGGCATGATCCTTCTGCATGGAAAAGCAGATAAAGCCCTTGTTAGAGGAAGTACTGTGCCTTTCTGGAGGTAACAAATACTGTAGGTCCTAGTACAAAAATGGGTCAAATAAGTACTTTGCGTGGTCATGCAATGTTGTATGCAAACAAAATTTATATAATTTTTTTTCCAAAAATAAAGCTTTCTTTTAGTGGTATTTGGTCACCACTGGGTTTTTTTTATTTTTGGTGCTATAAATCAAAACAAAAGAGCATAAAGTTAAAAAAAACACACTATTTTTTACTTTCTTTTATAAAACATAACAAATAAAACATTTTAAAAATCAAATTTCTTCATACATTTAGGCTAAAATGTATTATGCTACATGTCTTTGGTAAAAAAAAATCCCAAGAGTGTAAACTGATTGCTTTGCGTGAAAATTATATCATCTGCAAACTACGAGATATATACTGTAATTTTTTTTTTTTTTTTATACTAGTAATGGTAGCAATCCAAGACTTATAGGGGGACAGTACGCAAACTGACACTTTGTGGCAACTGGCTAACTGCCACTGACATCTCCAGTGACACTAATACAGAGATCAGTGCTTATAATATACACTTACACTGTACTAGTGACACTGGCTGGGAAGGGGCTAACATCTGGGGCAATCAAAGGGTTAAATGTGTGCCTAACTATGTTTACTGTGTGCACTGTGTGGTGCTTTTACTAAAGGATGTGCCAGTTGTTATTCCCTGCTCTGCAGGGAAACAAAAACCGGCACATTACTGCTTTAACGAAAGAGCTATGCGATGTTTACATACACAAAGCTCTCTCCTGTCATGCCCTTCATAGATTGGTGGATCCTGGCCATAAATCATTGGCTGTGAACCACTAATCGACATTTGCTGGAGCCAGTGACAGCACAGCTGGGCAGGCGCATGCCCCCTACCAGGAAATACAGAATCACATATTGTATATATATGATTCTGCGCAGCCGGCCCGCACTGTAGCAGTAAAACTACAGTGCACAGTTGGCAAGTAGTTAAATACTTGTGCTTGTTAATAGAAAAAACATATGATACTAGCTTTATTTTAAGATTGCGGTCTGGCTGGAGGCAGCATTGTGCATTTTGACTATCCAATTTTGAAGAATCTATGTAGACAAGCAGTAGTGGCAAAAGGCTAAAATAGTATGAACTGATGTTCCAAAGATTAGTAATTAAATATGGGGGACTTAGTATTTATTACTTATGCTACATATCTGCATAGCTTCTGTGTGCTATGTTACAGCAATAGGAATAAGCATATACACTGTGTGCACAATTATTAGGCAAGTTATATTTTTGAGGATTCATTTAATTATTGAACAACTACAGTGCTTTTGGTCAATCCAAATAGTTAATAAACCTCAAACCTGAATATTTAGGAAAGTAAAAGTGAGGTTTTGGCTTTCTTAGGAGAATATCTATGTTTGCACAATTATTGGGCAATTACTAGTGTGCAAAATTATTATGCAACCAAATGAAAGCTGAAAATTTTCCCATCTCACTTGTTTATTTTAATCTATTAAAGTGAGAATAATAAATAAAACAACTCAAAATTTACAAATAAACATATCTGACATTTCAAAAAGAAATAGTGACCAATATAGCCACTCTTATTTTCAATAACAGTCATAAATAGAGTTGATCGAACCCCCGGATTTTCGGGTTCGGTGGGTTCGGCCAAACTTTGGGAAAAAGTCCGAGTTCGGCACCGAACTCGACCCGAACTTTATCACGGACCCCGAACCCCATTGAAGTCAATGGGGAACTGAACTTTTCATCACAAAAATGGCTGTAACAAAGTCCTGGCAAGTGCTAGAGGACTGCAAAAGGAAGTAAAATGGGGGTAAGAATAGGGCAAGTGCCCTACAAAAAAATGGGGATAGGGAAAATAAAGTAAAATCAAATAAAAATAAAAAGGGAAGTGGGGGGTGGATGTGGAGTAGGAGCCTAGAGGTTGACTAGGCCGTGACCGTGGCAGTGTAGGTGGAAGTGGCGGTGGTGGAGGAGTAGGAGGAGGTAGCCAACACTGTTTTTTTTTTGTTTATAAATGGGGTAGCCCCCAAAATATTGAGGCATATTAAAAAAAAAAACAAGTATACGAATGGCTGTCTTGTGGGATCCATGCCTGGTTCATTTTTTTGGTTCAAAAAGTTTTATTGAATAAACAACAGCAGTACATTACATGTAATACTTCATAAAACCAAGAACAGACCATATTCACAATTGGGGAATAAAGACAGGATAGTTGAGGTGTCGGAACCTAATTTGTCATTAGACAGACAGGTAAAACTTGGGAAGGGCGGGAGGCTGTGGAAGAGAGGTTTGATAGATGGAAGGGGTTCCCAAGGGCGAAGGTTCCTGACCTTTGAGGCCGGAGATAGGAGATTAGTCTCATGAGTGTCCGTTCAAGGGTTAGTGCTGTCTTGGTGGTGAGTAAGCAGCGCTATTGTTTTGAAAGAGGAGAAGGAAGGATGAAAGAGCGGGGGAAAAGGGGCTAGCTGATAAGGAGAAAAGATGGGAGAGAGATCCCATGGCTCGGGGGCAGCCTGGGAGGGGATGGGGCTGGCCCTGAATGGGAGGAGAAAAGAGGTAGGGAGAAGAAGAAGGAGGGAAGAGAGACAGGGAGTGGGTGGCGGGTTTGGGGAGGACCGGTCGCAAGATCTCGCAAGGCCTATACGAGGAGTTATATAGGCTATGTGTAGCTGTATGCTGCATGTTCAGGGCTGGTATCGAGAGATGTCAAAGCCCGGGGGGGCAAAGTGGGTCAGCCAAGGGGACCACATGCGGTCGTGTTTGGGAAGCCTGTCTGTGGCTATAGCTTCTATCCTGGCATGGATCATGGCTTTTGTGATTCTGTTTTTAGTTTCGGCAACGGGGAGTTGCGGGGATTTCCACGCGTGTGCAATGGTTTGCTTCGCCGCTGTGGTGACCTGTAGTAGAAGCTTGTGTTGTGACTTGAATAGTTCTGGGGGCTTAATGTTCAGGAGGGCCATTTTAGGGTCAAGGGCTACGGGGGTGCCCATGAGTTTAGTGAGGATTTCAAATATTTGAGCCCAGAATCTTTGAGCAATCGAGCAATCCCACCATATGTGTAAGTGGGTACCGGTGTCTGGGCAGCCTCTAAAGCAGAGAGGGGAGTATGAGGGCAGAAATTTGTTTATTCTGGCTGGGACTAGGTACCATCTCATCAGAACTTTATAGGAGGTCTCAAGTGCCACAATATTCTGGGAAGAGGATTTGGTCGATTCCCAAATTTCGATCCAGTCTTCTGGGTCGATGATTTGTTGAAGATCATTTTCCCACGCTTTAGCGTAGGGGATTTGAGCCGCAGGTGGGGTGTCGAGAAGGTGGGAATAGAGTGTTGAGATAATACCCCTAGCGTGGGGGTCTGATTTACAAAAGTGTTCGAATGGGGAAAAGATAGGCAGGGAAGAGCTAGTGCGCACATGAGGGGTGAAGAGATGTTTCAATTGGAGATACCTGAAGATTTCTGAGTTGGGAAGCTGATATTGCTCCTGGAGAGAGGGGGACGTTTTGATCGAATCAGGCGTAGTGAAAGCGTGAGCTCTCAGAAGGCCCGCTTCCATCCATCTGGCGAATGAGGTTGGGGACGACCAAGCCGGATAGAAGGAAGGATTTTTAAGGAAGGACAGCATGGGGTTATGTGGAGATAGTAACCCTGTCTTCCGTTTAAGTTTATCCCATAACTTGAGGCTGTGGGCGGTGACAGGGTTATGGGTCAGGCCCCGCTCCTTTGGGGAGAGCCAAAGGAGGTTGGCCATGGATAGGGGGTCGCAGTCGACCACCTCAAGCGATACCCAGAGAGGTGTCTCACATGTGGCGTGCCATTTGGGAAGGGCAGCCAGTTGTGCTGCCTGGAAGTACCCAGCGAAGTGGGGTACACCCAGGCCACCCTTAGCCTTAGGAGAAAACAGGATACGTTTAGACACACGGGGTCGTGAGTTTCCCCAGATATATTGGAGGGTTCTCCGCTGGAGGATCCTGAGGTAATGGGGGGGCACCTCGGCAGGGAGGACCCTGAAGAGGTAGAGGATTTTGGGCAAAATGGTCATTTTGACCGCGGAGATCCGGCCCAGCCATGCCAGGGGGAGTTTGGACCAACTCGACATCAGGCGTGTGAGATGAGCTAGCATAGAGGGGTAGTTTACAGTGTACAGGTCAGATGGGTTGGGGGGGAGATGTATCCCAAGGTAGGGGAGGCTAGTTGAGACCCAAGTAAAAGGGAGAGATTGTTGGAGGTGCGTTTGCTCGTTGTGGTCTAGGGAGATGTTTAGTATTTTGGATTTTTCTGGGTTAACTTTCAGGCCAGATACTGCAGCAAAGTCGGATAGGGTCTGGAGTAAATTGGGGGCTGAGGTGAGAGGGGCGGACACAGTCTATACGTCCTAAGTTCAGACTGGGGAAGGGTTAGGCGTCTCCTAGGGCAGTCCCCACAGGGGATAGGGGGGAGGAGAAACGGGACCGATAACTCGGGGAACGTGTTAACTAGGCTTGCTTAGGCTTGTATTTTCCATAACTCCACCCCCCTGTGGTGGTGTTTGAAACGGAGAAGCGGCTGCTGCAGGAGGATAAGGAGTGGAGGGGAGAGTGGAGTCGGGGGTTAAATGAGGTCTGGGATAGGCTGAAACGACGTCATAGACCGGACTTTCAATTGGGTCTTTTTAGGTTTTATGATTTGTAGAGGGATCTG